>CM071927.1:95221057-95327164 GCA_016081115.2 Rehmannia glutinosa | reverse complement strand
TCTATTATTTATTATTTATACAAGATTTTTGTTGAAGTATAAACTTCGCATAAAGTGTTGTACAATGTTATTTAAATTATTTAAAAGCGTTATATAATAATAGGTTAAGTGTGCCCAAAACTACCTCACCAGTAACATTATAATTTATTAAAGTGTTATAATTTAAAATCAAAAGTGTCAAATTATATTATTAGAAGAAATTACTAATACTGTTAATGTAACATTATAGTGTTATATGAATTTTTAAAATTTATATACTAATTAGGTTAAAAAACAAAGTGTGCCTCTATTAAATTTGTTTTTCTAACCTATAATATTTTTACTTTGTGCCCCATTGAAAAAGTTCTTGAATCCGTCCTTGGTCGCTAGTTTGTTGGTCATTCGTTTTCCATCCCAAGATATGCGAATTTGTGGAGTCTTCATAAGAGTTGTAGCTCTTATCTCTTAGCTTTCCATATCAATTTGAATCAGCTCAATATCAATTTTTATTAACGTTATGTTCCAAATACTAAACCCTCGTCAATCTAAAAATTCCTAACGCGTTTGGACGTTTCCTCAAATCAATACCCTTTGTTGTTTGATGTAGAACTTTGAGCACTTTCATTAAAGGACAAATGAGCTAAAAAAGAAAAAGTGATATGCAGAGAATATACTAACTATCAAACAAAATCCAATGATTAATTAATTTGGGTACATCTCGAGGGAATACATATATAGAGCCGGAAAATAATCTAGAAAGGACACGTGTCCCTTTATTATTTGAGGCATAAAATAAGAGGATATGAAGGAATCTTGATAGCACAATTATGCTCTACTCATGGGCTCATGATTATCAAACCATATCGGCTAAATCATATCATCTAACAGGCCCCTCAATTCGAGTGCGTCTTTGGAAGCAATACTCAGTTTGTTCTTGAGCAAGAAGAATTGACCACTAAAAAGCTTTGTTAGAATGTCCGCTTATCCGATCTGTTCCGGGGACATGTTGCACATATATGTTTTTGCTCATGACTTTGTCCCAAACAAAGTGCAAATCCAATTCAGGATGTTTAGTTCTAGAGTGAAACACTGGATTAAGCGATAATGCAATGACTCAAGGTTATCTGTCCATACAACACTAGGTTTTTGTATATTGATTCCCAATTCATCAAGTAAATTATGTATCCAACTAACATCACAAATCGTAGTCGCAATACTTCTATATTCGGCCTCAGGACTTGATCTTGAAACGGTTGGCTGCTTCTTTGAGGACCATGATATCAAATTATCACCAAGGAACACACAATATCCAGTTGTGGATTTTCTATCATCTATATCTGAGCCCCAATCAGCATCTGAGAATGCCTTTAAAGTCAGGGGAGACTTAGCTGAGAACAACAGACCTTGATCAATAGTGCCGACCAGGTATCTTAAGATTCTCTTAATAGCCTTCCAATGAGTATCCAAGGGGTTTTGCATGTATTGGCTTACTTTATTGACACTAAAAGCAATGTCCGGCCTTGTGATAGTTGCATATTGAAGCCCACCAACTATTCTTCTGTAAAGTTTTCCATCCATCATAGGTTGTCCTTGATCTTTAGATAGTGTTGGTTGAGTAATCATATGAGTACTTATGCCCTTGCACACCGCCATTCCGCCTTTTCTAGCAATTCACAAATGTACTTTTCTTGACTTAATAGCATGCCATCGTGAGGTATAACTCACTTCTATCCCAAGAAAGTAGTGTAAGTCTCCCAAATCCTTGAGAGCAAATACTTTATGAAGATCATCAATCACCTTTAAAAATTTAATTAGAAGATCTGTGATAATGATATCATCCACATATGTAAGTATGATGATGTGTGAATTTCCTTGTTGTCGTAAAAGAGTGAATTGACAAACCTTGACATCTTGAAGCCAAAAGATTGTAAAACTCATTTGAGCTTTATGTTCCAAGCCCTTGAAGCTTGCTTCAAGCCATACTGATGATTTTTGCAATTTACAAACCATTAATCCGCCATTTTTATCATATTTCTCAAAACCTGGAACTGTTTCATATATATCTCGGTGTCAAGGTCCCCATTCAAGAAGGTATTATCTATGTCAAGTTGTCTAATTACCCAAGAATTTGTGAGAGCAATAGAAAGAAGCTGTTCTAATGTAGCAAGTCGACCACGGGGATCGAAAGTCTCTATGTAATCCAAACACAGTAAGCCCGAGTGAATCATCTTGCCACAAGTCTCGCCTTATGTCTTGCTATTGATCCACCTCGAGTTCTTCTTCAATTTGAACACCCACTTACGATCCACCACCTTCTTTCCTTCCGCAAAGTTGTGAGGATCCAAGTTCCATTGTTTACTAAGGCATCATACTCGGATTTCATGGCTCTTTTCCATTCATCAAATTGAAGAGCATCTGTATGATTCCTTGGTTCAACAGGTGTTTGCAAGACTGAAGCATATGTCTTTGGTTTGAAAATCCCGGCCTTAGATCTGGTGACCATATGGTGTCTTCCTATAGAAATCTCAACAGCCTCATTAGTTCTATTTTCATCAGGTAAGCAAGAACTCTCAATAGGTAATTCTACAAAGTTAAGTTACCATTATGATTCTCGAGTGTCAAGGAAGGCGTGTGGATGGTGGTAGAATCGGTAAAAGTTGTTGAAGAGGAGTGATTATCAAGTGAGGTAAACTCTATGGGCTCTGTGGGCAAGACTTGTATTTGATGTTCATTAGTAAGCTGTATAAGAGGAGATGAAGCATGAGTTTGTACTATTGTTTCATAATCAGGTTATTTTGTTTGAAAAGGAAATTTGGTTTCATGAAAAACTACATGTCTAGACACAATGATTTTCTTGTTGGGCAACAACACTTTGTATCCTTTAAAATTGTTGTTGTAACCAATAAAAGTGCCAGGTTGACTCTTGTATTCTAATTTGTGTTTGTTGTAAGATCTTAGATATGGGTAACATAAACAACCAAACACCTTCAGGAAATTATAGTCTGGTATTTTTCTTGTTAACATTTCAAAAGGGGATTTGTAGTTAAGGATTTTTGAAGGCATTCTGTTAATGAGAAAGACAACTGATGTGAAAGCATCATCCTAATGCTTTTGTGGGATTTTAGAATGAGCAAGAAGCAATGTTGTAAAAAGCAGCGCTCGCCAGCGCAGATGGGAGACAGCGCCAGCGGAACTGGCGGGTTAGGCAGACACAGGCGGACTAGAGGCCTAATCAAAAAAAAAAAAAAAAAAAATCGTGGCGGACAAGGGGGCCTAGCGCTGGCGGGGATTAATCAGTGGCGGGGATTTTTACAACAATGAGGCAAGAAAGAGATAGCTGTTTCTGTAATATGCCTATGCTTTCTTTCCACAAGGCCATTTTGCTCGGGAGTATAGGGACACGATATTTGATGGACAATCCCATTTTCAGCAAATAATTTTGATAAGATTTTAAATTCTTTACCACCATCACTTTGTATTATTTGACCCTTTTGTTATATTGGTTTTCAAAGCCTTTTGAAATGGATGAAAACTTCACATACATCAGATTTTTGTTTGATCAAATATAACCAAGTGAATCTTGTCTTATGGTCAACAAAACTCACATAGTAAGAATATCCATTCACTGATTTAATAAGAGATGGCCCCCATAAATCAGTGTGGATAAGTTCAAGAATGTCATAAGTTTCTGATCGTGTGTGAGTGAAAGGAAGTTTGTGACTCTTACTCATTTAAAAAGAAGAACAAGGAAACTGATTGGTATTTTCATTGATGTCAAAAGATAAATTCTGACTCTTAAGAACTCTTTTACAATATCATGAGACACGTGACCTAATCTATCATGCCAAAGGTGCACATTCTCTTTATTCTTGAGCTGTAGAGAGTTGATAGATGGATGGATGGAATGAGTTGTGTGGTTGGATGAACGAGTTGATTTGTGAGACTGGTTTCCTTTTGATAGGTCAAGCTATATAGACCATTCTTGACATTACCCTTGAGTAAAACCACCCCTGTGAGTTGATCCTTCACAAGACAAAAGTATGGATGAAATTCAAAATAAACACGATTGTCTTTAGCAAACTGTGAAACACTCAACAAATTTCTAGTAATTGTGGGAACATGGAGAAGGTTTTTCAAAGTGAAAATATACTGAGAATCACAATATGGTGACTTAACTAAAGAAGAACCAACATGAGAGATATGCAAAGCACGATCCATTTCCCATTTGCACTTGGTCAGTCCCTTGATATTCTGAAGCCAGATTTAAGTTGCTCAAATCATAGGTAACATGGTTGGTTGCACCCGAGTCAGGGAACCAACATGTTTCTTGAGTGTTTTCCATTCCATTTGTGTTGGCTATATTAGCTGTAGGTCCATGGTGCTGGTTGTTACTGGTATTTCCTTGAGAGTTATTATTTGGAGTGAAATTCAGATTGGTTCTTTGATAACATTTATCAAATGTGTGACCTTGAATGTAGCATATTTGACATCTTGGTCTCCAACTGACGATTGTTTTGCCCGCCTTCTTCTCTGTAAGAGCCACCCCCGTATAAATTTCTACCACCTGTTATTATAATGATTGTTTCTTCCTCTATATCCTGAATGTCCTCCTCTTCTAACATCTGCAGATTGTGTGGCAGCATTTATAGTAGGGATGGAACCATCATTGTTGAACTGAGACTGATACTTTCAAGTCCTTCTAATCTGCTTTCAAAACTTAGGAGCAAGGCATGGACTTCTCTTAATGAGGGAGGCTTAATTTTGGAACTAGCAGCAACTAACACATGATTATAATCACTATTTAAACCAGTTAAAATGTGTGAAATTTGTTCTTGATCATCTATTTTTCTACCAGTTGCAGCCAAGTTATCACAACAGATTTTAACCTTGTTTAAATATTCCCTCATGGGCATAGTACCCTTTCTAAGAGTTTGTAAATGCAATTTGTGTTGCATTATCTTAGCAGTGGACTGACTGGAAAAACTCATCTCAAGAGCATCCCGGATTTCTTTGGATGTGCTTAATCCAACCGTGGTCACCAATACATTTTCAGAAAGAGAAGATAAAAGCCAAGAAGCTATAAGCTGATCTTGTCTATTCCATGAGATAAACTCAGGATTGATAGTTTTGGCATTAGATTTGCCAATAATATATTGTTCAGGAGCTGAAGAAGCTCCAGTAATGTAGGGCTCAAGCCCATAGCCATTGATGGCAGCCACTATTTGTTGCCTCCAAGTCAAATAGTTGCTATCATTGAGCTTGATAGTAACTAGTTGGCTTTGGGGAAATATCATTAGATTTTGCTCTGTGTTACTTCCTGTTGCAGCCATGGTGAAAGAAAGAAAAGAAATAAACGAAATACAAAAGAGAAAGAAAAGAGGTATAGGCCCCAGGTATCACCCTGGGGCTCTGATACCATGTAAAACTTTGAGCACTTTCATTAAAGGACAAATGAGCTAAAAAAGAAAAAGTGATATGTAGAGAATATACTAACTATCAAACAAAATCTAATGATTAATTAATTTGGGTACATCTGAGGGAATACATATATAGAGCCTAGAGAACAATCTAGAAAGGACACGTGTCCCTTTATTATTTGAGGCATAAAATAAGAGGATAGGAAGGAATCTTGATAGCACAATTATGCTCTACTCATGGGCTCATGATTATCAAACCATATCAGATAAATCATATCATCTAACAATCGTCCATGATACTTTCGACACACGACTCACTACTATGACTCTAGACTCAATATACTTGGCCCTTAACATGGTTATTTTTCCTCAAATGACTCGAAACAACGAAAAATAAACTTAATCTAAGATAGACAAATACAAGAAATTGAACAGCTCGAATATAAAGTTTTCAAGAACTCAATTTAACTTGTACTTGGTGTTGCCCGAATCCTTCAAAAGGATACACATCACACTCATAGAAAAACAGACACCCTACGCGAGAAGACTAAATCACATCCCTCAAAAGGGGACCAAACACTCCCAAGGAGACCAACAATTGAAATACACGAAAACACACCAAACACGAGCAATCATCATACACTACATGACAGACATCATTGGCCCGCCTATGGGCTTCGCCCGACGACGACAACAACAACAACAACAAAAAAAAAAACAGGAAAAAGAAAAAAACAACAAAACAACCTAAGAACCAAACTAACTAGAAAAAGAAAGAAATAAAACAAGAAGAAAGTAAGTCAACCTCTCCTCTCCATGATCATAACCTCATTTATCCCCACCACGGTCGCAAACTGACCATACAAATAGCAAGCATCATCACAAGACATCGCCCACCCCTTCATAAAGCTAAAACATCATAGATCTGCCACCAACCACTCGAAATCAAATTCTCAAAAGCAGCAAATCGAGCAAAATCGAAGCATCTCCGCCTTAAAATGTATGGGGATTGGGAAATGTGGATGTCAAGATCTGAGCAACAAAAACCACGGAGGACGTAGAGGGACTGGCGACAGTTGTCGTCGGCCAAGACTGGTACTAGGGAAGGGGGCAGTGTGTGGAGGGGAGATGGAGAGAGAATTAGGAAATGGTAAAAAAAAGCTATCTACCCAGGCATTAAATTGAAGATAATTAGTTTTACAATATCAAAGATGCATTGTGGCAAACCACCAGTAAGGCATCTAGTTTTTCACTCCCAAGTATACAAGTTATCATTTCTTAATCACTTTGCCAACCAAAATCTAAAAGTTGGGAGTGTTGTGCTTATGAATTTGGAAAGTTATTTGTAGAATTTTGGTAAGGGATAATGACAAAAAGTACCCATGAGGTCAAACCTAGTTACAAAAATCCCGGCTAACTTTTAAAATTACAAAAAGTACCTATGAGGTTTGATTCGGTGTTAAAATTAAGGGGTAAACTGCAATATTTTTATAAATATGAAAGGGGGGTTTGAAATATTTTTTTGCTTATGAAGGGTTTGAATATTAGATAAAATAAAATCTCGAGAGTATTTTTGTAATTTTAAAAGTTAGCCGGCTTTTCTTGTAATTAGGTCAAACCTCAAGAGTATTTTTTGTACTTAACCCTTTTTGTAAATAAAAAGTTATTTGTGTTTCACATTCTTATCCTCAATTTTTTTTTATCATAATCTAAAATTGTCCTTTCTCTTCCTGAATAGGCAAATTATTCACACATGGGTGTTTTTATGTTTCTATCCAAAAGTTAATTTTGAAAGTGTATATTTATATTTTTTTTCCCCTAAACAATTCAACTTTGTTATTTCCAGCTTTCAGATTCTATTTGCAAATACTATCAACTTTTGATTCTCAATTACTTTGGCTTCTACTATAATAAATCGCTTCTTCAAGAGGCATAAGTGTTTGCAAATAGGGGTGTGTACAGTTCGGTTAACCGGCCGAACCAAACCAGAACCGAAAATTCGGTTCAAACCAAAACCGAACCGAAAATTTCGGTTCTATTTTCGGTTTTTTTCTTTTCAAAATTCGGTTTTCGGTTCGGTTTTAGTTTTATAGTTCGGTTCGCCGAACCGAACCGAAAACCGAACTTATTTATTATTTTTTTATCTATACCTATTATAAAAGTGTGAATATGTTTTAAGGTTTCTTGAAAATTTTGATTTGCCAAAAATGTCCTCATGGTAAAGTTAGCTTTAAAGGTAATTAAGTAATTTTTCATATTGATTTTGATTTATTTGTTTAATAATATTGACAAGTGTCTCTTTATATTCCAAACCCTTCGTATATGATTTATTTCAATTTTAATTCTTAAAATAATTTAAATTTTTAGATAATATTTATTTTATATTATACTATATATCGAGAGCTTTCCAACCATATGTCATAAGCATATATAAAAGACTTCATATGAGAGAATTTTAGCCATTTAAAGTTGAGTGCTATGTAAAATACACATTTATAATATCTTTCTTTAATTTTCTAAATAATTAAATACATCAAAAAAGAAAAAAAGAGTATGAATTTACAACAAAATGAAGAGAAAAAATAATTAAAAATATTTAATATTATTTTATTCAAAGTAAATAGCAAGACAAAATACATTTTTTAAACTTCACTATTGGTTGAGAATATCCATACTATAATAAATTTATCATCTATCACACACTCTAAATTGTGAGATAATATTTTTTTGGTTGGAGTAAATTATACATTTTAGGTATGGGAAGATGGAAATTCGCGAATATTGAAAATTTCAAGGAATTTTATGCTTTTCCCATAAAAAATAATTAGTTTTTAATATATATATAAGTTAAATATAAATTTTTACTAAAATTTTGGAATAAATATTATTTTGTTTCTAAGATATATTCATTAATTTTTATGTATTTGTTTCCATAATAATGGATATACGGTTCAACATGATTTAGATTCAATTATTAGTTTATTTTATTCATGTATTCTTTTGATAAAAAAACTCGATCATTTGTGACAATGTAAAGTTAAATTTGCAAAACAAATATATTATAAGTACACACTCTAAAATTTAAAAATAAATTAAACTTGCCTAAGAGTTATGTGTTTGAAATTAAGGAAATGATATTTTAAATCTCAAAGAGTAATATTTATTTAATTTTTATCGACAACTGTATATTTATAATTTTTTACTTTTACAAGGGTTGGCATATATATCTCTATTATAAAACTAAATAAATAAACAATGAAAGAAAAATGATTTTACAGCAAAAAATACAATAATAATATAAAACAGTTAACTACTAGGAATTTTGAGGCTAAATTCAAAATTGAGAACTAATTTTTCTTTAACATTTATCTATGCACTTATTTTTTTTTTATGGTTGCACCATTTGAACTTTCAAATCCTATAATTTAGATTCTTTTATCAATTTTAATAATATATCATTGTATATTCATTTAGTTAAATACGCCAATAAATATGATAATAAAAACATGAAATTAACTATAAAAGATACTTAAAATGATAAATATTTGTTCTCAAACTTAACGAAATGCAATTATAAATTATATTTTAATATGGAGGTATAGAGAGCAGAAAAATTTATTTTTAAAATTTTATTTTATTTTTCTTGGCATAATAAATTTTTAATTAATAGGATTAAAGGTCTAACAAGTTTGGATAAAAAAAGAAAATAAGTTATTTTATTGTAGAAAAATAATTTATTTTTAAATTATAAATAAGAAGTCAATATGACTTTTAATAATCTTATTCTATTTTACATATCAGGGATTTTAAATTAGATTGAACTTATTGTTCCTATTTAGTCTTTCTATTTTATGGTAGTTTTTTTTTATTACTTATATAGAGGTGTACTGGTTGAAAAAAACTGCATCAATAAATAGACTTTGATGTAAGAGAATAAAAACTAATATAATAAATTTAATTAGATTTAAATAAAATACAGTTAAAATGGTATATATGTATATATATATATACTATTATAAGAATGACAGAAGAAATATTGAAGAAAAATCACTTACATATGTACATTTTAACATGTATGGCAATACTTATCTTTGCTTAAAACTTACATACACCTTAATAAATTATATAATTTTAGGTAAAAATGTATGTATTATATTATTTAGGTAGTGAAATAATCTAACTTAACAAAAAAAATTAATATAATATGGAAACAAGAATCAAAACCTGAAAATTTAAAGAAATATATATATACATATATATGCTAAGAAAAACTAAAAAAAATAATAATCTGACATTTATATCATAAGTACATATTTTATAACCTACATTTTGATATGCTCATCTTTTACTTAAAAAATATTGTATTAAATTATGCACAATAAGTATAAAACTTACTTGATATTTGACTTTAAGGCCGCGACCACAACATTTCATTTGAGTGAAAAAATTTATAAAAAAGTTTATTTATGGATCAAAGTAATATATTCCTTCTTATTTCAAAACTAAAAATGATTTTGAAAATAGATTGTTCATTATAATTTAAATATTAATTTCATTAACAAAAGTAATTGATTTTAGTCACCTTTAAATCTTCAGTCTTTTTGAAGATATAAGCACTATACTTTAATTTTCATATATAAAAAAATAATTATGATTTTGATCTCACATATTGTAGTGTACATATATATGTAGTATTAAAGTAATAATTTAAATTTTGGTCAGACGTTATTTTCATAGTTATGCATTTTAAAACATGTCCCTCTCTTTAACAATTTATTTTTAAAATGTATATTTTTCAAGTGCAACCAGATTTTATCATAAATGTTAAATTAGCAAAGATCTAAATAGTATTTTTCATGTTTTTCTTTTAAATTTTACTATGACGGACATACCATTTTTTAATCCTCTTTACTTTTAACCTTTTTTCTTATTTTTTTTTCATATTATATTTTATTTTATTAAATAAAATTCTATCTATGAATAACAATATACATACATATAATTAATAAATAAAAAAATTGTGATGGAATATCAAGAGACAAAAAAGAACAATAATTTGAATAAGATTTGAAAAGTTATATTTATTCCCTTCTTTAGAGTTCAAAAGTAAAATTCTAAACATTCACGTATAAAATTCTATATATGGATAATAATAATCCTTTAATAAAAGGCTCAAATGTATGTATTGACATTCTTCAACATCAAATTCATCATCTGGTAAAACTAATTTAATATTAGGTCGAGGACTTAAATTTATGAAGATATTTATTTTTAAGTTTAAGCATTCAAATACATGCATTATACTTTTGTGAATTGTGTTGTAAATTTTATGCTACATTGAAAGATGCTCATCGACAAAGATAAAATGAATAAAATAAATTTTATTATGCTTAAGACAATAAAAGGACAACCTATCAATTTATATATGATGTTTTTTCCGATTTTACAATAACAAAAAAAAAAAACATAATAAATCGAGACTGTATTTTGCTCGAAAATGTTACATGCATAGAACATGACAACTAAAAAGTGAGAGGTTTTTTGTTATGCCATTTTTATAAAAATGTTATAGCTTAACCTATGTTTACGGTTATTTGACACACTTACGGATTATTATATTATATATTCTATAATTTTGTTGTAAAACTCGAATAATGGATTATACTTTGGATATGCTCAATTGGATGGATTTTTAGAATGTAAAGTGATTTTTTTCACTTTATGAAAGAAAACAACATAAAAGACGTAATTGAGGTTCTTCATATAATTTATTTCAATGTACTAATTAATAATTTTTACTGCTTTTAAATTCGTCATTACTATATTACATAACTAATTTTTGATACAAAAACTAACTAGAATAACAATTAGTCACAATATCACACTCAATAATAAAAAATTATGTGGAAAAAATAAATTTATGATGTCATGCATGCTCTTAATGATAATCGAATAAAGCAAAAATATTGTTAGAAACTCAATAATTTTGATTTCTATGATGTAGTTATGTCGTTTATTTGATATATAAATGTGACTATTCATTCAAACTGAATCAATTTATTGACTGTTTTCAATTACAATTGATTAGTTTATTTTATCTTCATTTATGTTATATAAATAATTAATTTAATCATGGAGAACATGAGAAAAATTGGATAATGGTCGAGTGGTAAATACTTCCATCCCAGCTAGAGATGTGGGATTTGATTCCCATCTTCCCTCCCCTCCCAATATATATACTTAAATATAAAAATGGGAGAACATAAATCAAAATATATACGGGAGCTAAGCTTCTAAACATAAAATAGAATTTTACTTTCTCATTGTTCATAACAAAAGAGGCACATGTGATGAATGAGAAACTGAATCTTGTAGTCAAACCGATTTAAAAGATAACACACATTAGAAAATAGAATAAAAGAGAAATACGTCCATACGTCAACCAATCATGCCTGGGCTAAAAGTGTATTAAAAAGAAATTGCAAAAAAATCTCAAAGCTAAGTATGAAGAAGAAGTAGACACTCAAAAAATAAAAAAGATGCATTAATTTAAAACTCATTTTATATATTTTTAAATTTTTATATAGATTACTTATCAGTTTTTAATATCCATTGTACTTTGTTGAGCGATAATATCATTTAAGTATCATGTTTTTAGTCCAAATGTCTTAACCATATTTCACTAACAAATAAGTTTAAATTTAGTTTTTGCAAACTTTCTTTTCAGTTCAAAAATACATGAATGATATTTATTATAAATACAAAAATATAATAAAAATTGATTCCAATTTATAGATCTAATTTGAGTTAAATTAATAAAATTATTTGGTTCACGTGCAACGCATGTTCACCTTACTAGTTCCTAAAAGTTTTGCAAACACACACTAAAGGTAAAAAGGAAACGACAGAGACCCAACATCTTTTACTCATCGTCTTGAATTGTCCACACCTCTGCATCGCGTCACCAATCCACTGCCGCCATGGGTCTCTGCTCCGCATTGCATGCATGATGAAGATTTTTTTGATGTTTAATTCAAAGCTTTAAAGTTTAAACTATCAGATTTCTTTGAAGTCTTTGAATTTTGAAGGCCCAATGTCCAGTGTTTTCCCTTTTTCCTGTTTTTGTTGCAGTACATCGTATGTTTGCTACAGTTTGCTTTTTTTTCCCCCAATTTTTGCTGAAATTCGGTTTGACCGAAAAACCGAAAGAAAAACCGAAGTAATTTCGGTTTCAAACCGAACCGAACTGTATAATACGGTTCGGTTTTGGTTTTGAATTTTAACAAACCGAAGTTTCGGTTAACCGAAATTTCGGTTCAGTTCGGTTCGGTTCGGTTTGACCGAATGAACACCCCTATTTGCAAACACTTCCATACTTTCAGAGTCTATATACAATGACAAGAAATTGTCATATAGTTACAGGACAACAACTGCACAATTCAACACAAACATCATTTTCCAAAACCAAATTGCCTTCCAAGATTTGCTACTTCATACCCTTATCAAGCCTTACCAAGGCTTAACAGAGCATCAAAGAGAAAAGGTAATGCTGAAAACACATCAAAAGCAAAACAATTCTAAATCCCTCAATTTCTTCTAAACAAGCAAAATAGCAGCCATCTCTAAAACCATAGGCTTCCATAATATAGGATGATGATTCACTAACTAGTTGCAGGTAAATATATAGTGCACTACATTGTGAATTTCTCAGTTCTTTTTGCTTTGAGTATCAGAAAAACTTGAGATGTGGATCAAGGTCATCGCTGCAAAAGCTCGAGGGTACGCCTGCAAGCTCTATTCGGCCCGTCCATTCTTCTCCTGGTTTCAGAGTGATATTCTTTTCTATTGCTGCTGCATCTACACAAAGCATCTGTTTGTATTCTTCGTCCCCAAAATCCGCCATTGCTTTGGATTTTTTCTCCCATGGGTTCCACACAACTACAAGAAAAAAGATAATTATGATTTGGAGAAAACAATCGGATATTGGCATTCAAGGAAAAGATAATGGCAGTGCAAGAAATCTTTCTTGGCAGGTGGCACTAAAATGAAGCCTAAATGTAAATTCAATAGAAGACTTAAAGTGGTACCGTCAAGAGAGGGCTATTTGTTAAGCAAATACAAATCTTAAAGTGGTGTTCGTAATACTTTAAGGGGGCATTTGTAATTTTGAAAGATAACTGGATTTATTTTTGTAATTAGGCTAAACCTCGGAGGTAGTTCTTACAATTTACCCAAAATTTTAATATGCAAGTCTAGGACACTTGAATTATGATTCCCCATAAGCTACCCTAAAGACGTCCATGATAAACATATTTGTATTTTCCCCTAGTTGAAAACCAAGCACAAGGGCAGGAATAATTCATCTTAAAAGGAGGCTGCATAAAATTACCAATATCTGGTAGCCCTTCTTTTCTCATTACATATGTTCTCTTCCTTTCATGATCCAGAATGGCAACGCACTGAGGTGAACTTAGATAAACACGATCTACCTGAATACAAGGAAAGCGATCTTGTCACTGCAAAGTAAAGTGAAAAAAAAAATCCAACATGAACTTTGATCTTTTTTACACTTTGCAACCTAAACAATTTTTTTTTGCAACTACCAACCCAAATTGTGTAAGTTTTCCACTTTGCAACCTCCGGCCAGCCGGAGTTAGAATATTCCAGGAATATTCGCCCATGTGACTCGGAATATTCCTACTCCGGCGGGAGGCTGGCCGAAGGTTGCAAAGTGTAAAAATTGCACAGTTTAGGTTGTAAGTTGTTAGTTGAAAAAAAAATAGGTTGCAAAGTATAAAAATGGCCAAAATTCAGATTGCAAACAATTTTTTTCCCCAAAGTAAAAGGCAGGACCACAAATATAACTCAATATAAATACAGAAAATGGCTCGACAAATTTCTATGTAATGATTAAAAGAGTACAAGTGAATGTCATTTGACAGTCATCAAAAGGATAATGATCTTTTTTTTTTTTTTTTTTTTTTTTGAGGAACAAAAGGATAATGATCTAGATAACTATGGGAAGAAACATGACGATAACACATTTTGCTGCTTGCCTTCTGAATCTAAAACTGGTAATATCTTGTCAATACAAAACACTTTAGTTTACTCTAAATGGAGAATAAAAACAAATTTCCCGGAAGCAAAAAGTGTTTCTATACATGAAGATATACCTCTGATTCAAATGTTATGGCATCACCTTGCTCTGTAAAACGTTCCCTTTGGCAGAGATTGTCTAGGTAGTCCAGAGTTTCTAATCCTTCAATCCTCACTTCACTATTAACAAGTGTAACGAACATGCGAAACAGAATAAAGGGTAATTAAAATAAACTTCAATGTCATCCACAATTTATTGTTTACTACCTAAAATCTATATAAAGATGAGAAATCTCAAATTGGCAATTTACCTTATGTCAGAAACAGAAAAATGTGTATGATAAGCAAATGAGAAACTGAAAGGTTTCCCATTTATGTTCATGATGCGTGATATCAATATCAAGTTTCCTTCTGATGCCAGAGAGACTCGAAGACGAAATTCAAAACTGACATAGGAAACAAAAAGAAAAGAAAAAGAAGAGAATGTTCATTTAGAAACAAATGAATAATCACACTACCACTACCAAGAGAGTAACAAAACAAATATGAATGCACATATCGGGAAAAAACATTGTTCCACTTCTGTCTTGTACGATTAACATTTCAGTTTTATATAGCACACAATCTTTCACTTCTAAAAATAAAGCCACAAAAACATATAAGCAATTACCCATGAGGCCAACACTTCAGATCCTCTTCGGCTGGTTTAAGTAGTAAGTCAACGAAGGATTTACCAAGAGAATCGTTTGGACGCAATGGAGGAGGATCATTCTCGATTGTCCAAATTTTGTTTCTTGCAAATCCATTCTGCTCAAGTGAACCACAATTTCCAAACTGAAGCATTGGCAGGATAAACATCAATGCAATTAACAAAACCTTTAGATAACAGAGAAATATATAAATAATTAATGGAGTACCTGGGGAAAGCAAATAGAAATTCCTCCTCGCATTGCTTTTGGAGACTTAAAGATGGCCTAGAAAGGTTTTAAAAGCCAATATTTCAACATTTCATTACCAAACAAAAAATAATAAAGAAAAGAATAGACGGCTAAAGACAAAGTATATTTTCAGTGAAATGAACAATGAAGCTCTGCAGGATATTGAAGAAAAGTGGTTTGCATAGCTGCAAGATGAAATAGGAGTTAACCAGGTAAAACAATATCTACCCTTACTGTATTATATGCCTGCAACCACAGCATTTAGCCAATTAAGCAGTATTACTGCAGATTGTGTGACAACAGTTTGATTAAATGTTCCACAATAGTGTTACTTCCTATGATCGAATAATCACTAAAGTAATCACATCACCAAATATTGAAGTTCCTCAAATTAATTATTTAGGACTATAAATAGCCCAGAAGTCCCCAAAATGAAGTTCAAGAATACTCTCAGAAAAATAAGGTTGCCTCTATACTTTAATGTCCCCTTCTAAAAATAATGGTGATAACTAGTCCTACATATCAATGCACGACATCAGACAATTAACATAAGCTGGTGTTATTTAGTTTCCCAAAAGATATACACAGTTATTGCTTGACCTTAAAAACTTATAAGCATGATTTAATGTCAGTAGCACTAATATCATTCGACATGATATAATTTTTTGAATATATAACATATTCTCTTAGAAGTTACTATCCATTTCACCTTCTCTTTTAACAACGATGTCATTAAAGTTAATAGATTCTATATTATCTTTTGTTCTTGTAAACATTCCAAATTACCTTCTACCCACTTGAATCTCAATCTCGTAACGCTCAAAACCTCAATAAATATACATACGAAAAGAAAGAAAAAGGAACCTGAAAAGAGTTGTTAGAAATTAGGATTAAAACCACACCTTACTACTGGTGAACAGAAGCTCTTCGCCTCTTTCATTCCTCCATGAGATAACTTGTCCTCCATGCAGACTGACCTAAAATTTTCACAAATTCACAACAACAACTTTCTTTTCCTCAAACTAAACAAATCTAATCAGACAAAAATTGGCAATTTCTTATATTCAATGAAAACAGTAAATCAAATATAACATTAGAATTTCTCTATATGCACGAATGCCGCATTAAAAAGAATCAATAGTTGATCTTACTCGTGCTGACGCTCCTTGAGGGTTCAGTACAACTTGCTCGATCCCATTCCAGTCCTTTGTCAATTCGAGCGAAGCTCTACGATCCCAAACTGCTGCAGGATGCCCCATTCTTCAAAGCACAAAATCGTAAAAAAAATCGTTTGTTCCTCTCAAGTCGCGAAAATAAAACCGAAGTCCTAATAATCTCCTTGAATGTGAGTGTATTCCGTCAACGAAAATTGAAGTGAACAAGTGTCACTATGACAGCTAATTATCGAACGATTTTCAACACTTTTCTTGTGAAAAAATTGCCAGCCAGAGAAGCAAATTTATAACCAACTTTTTAATATTTCCAATGTTGCCCTCATCATACACCCTCAGATTCAGGAAATTTGCTTGACTTAAAGCTTCTTGAAATACGTTACAGATAAACCGGTACCCCTTTATTTCCAGTTTACCACACAAAGATTACCAACAATATGATTAACATTTCACATTATCCCACAGAACTTCTCCTCCAACAAGAATTCTAAGGCAATCCCACGCAAAACCTCTTTCGACCAAATTCTGAGGCAAATCCATGAAATGCATCAAACTTACAAATTACATAAATTCAAAAATAAAAATGACGAATAAATACCACCCCACCTCAGGCTCAGAAAATATTACAAAATATCAAGAAAACTTCTGAAAAGGAAAAAAAAATGAAAATCCCAATTCCTAATTCAAATCTAAATCCCACAACACCGATTAAGAGGAATAAGAAGAAAATCTCAGCAGAGCCAAAAAATTCCCTGCAGCTTTTCAAATTTCAATTTAAAACCCAACTTGAGTACAACGACAAATGGAGTAACTTAGCAATAAAGTGGCAAACTTTCACATGAAGCATTCAGATTCAATAAAGCCCATTTTAAGAAAACAAATAGACCACCAACACTTCAATGAAAGAACGATAAAAATTGTGAAATTTATTGTACATTGTACGGTGCATAAATGAAGTGTGATGCAAACTTGAAATTAATTAAGGATTACTTAACTGTAGTTAAGATTCAAAAGCAACAATTAAAGAGTAACTGAACCTGTGCTAACAAGCAGGAATGTGGAAACATGGGATGGCTTGAATAAAATAATGAAACATTCATGTGAAGCGAAAAAAAAAAGGTTTATATATTCGATTGTTTTTTTTTTTAATTTTCTTTGAAGGGAAGAAGGAGGAGGATGTGGAGATATGGTGTAAGTACATGTACAAACGGTCGAGGAGGAATGCTAAAATGCGCCAGATTTTGATGTACAACGATCAAAGCACGATTAAGAATAGGGTTAAAAGTACAACTCCCCAAAATGAGCTGTAGTCGTCAGCCCACCAGGCCAAATTGAACATGAACCACCGGGAAAAAGGGCACGTGCATGATATGTGCATAATAAAATCATTTTTACCATTATTTGATGGGAATTTAGGTAGTATTTTTTTTTTTTTCTGAGTACAATGGGAATATTAGGGCCATAGGGAAGGAACACACACACTTGAGATCGAGATCGCGGGGCCAATCGCCTTAATAACACAAGCAAGTTTTATTCAAGTGTTAGGAATTATTTAATTCATAATATGTGGGCAACATATTTTAATTACAATTATATATGCCAATTAATTATTATTGGACTAATTAAGTGATCTAAATCTGGTGGAGTCCTAAGACTAATGAAATTGATATGGAAACAAAGAGTAGATACCTAATAGGAATCAACATAGGGGATTATGGGAACCCTAATTTGATACATATATAAATCGCACATAATTTTCTATTTTATGGAATACGAAGATTCCATAAGGATTCCAAAGATTTAGATGAGGAAGATCATAAAACCAAATTGTCATAGATTTCTCGTGTTCGAGTTCATAGCAATATTTTTAAAATCGGACCGGACAGGCCGGTTCGACCGATTTAACCGGGAACCAGTCTCGAGTCTGGTCCAGTTATTTATTTAGACCGGGTGGCTAAAAAACCATTGCCACTCGGTAAAAACCAGCCTAAACTCGGAAACCGGTGAACCGCTTTGACCCAATTTTTTGTGTTTTTTTATAGATTAGAGAAACTTTCTTTGTTTATTACAAAATTTGAAGGGAAAGATAATAAAATAGGTAATTGCATATTTCATGACTAGTAAATTACTAAACCTAGGAATCTAAAAAATAGAAACTCAATCCATGGAATTTAAAATTCCATAATAAACCGTCTCTTTATTGACAATTGTTAACATTCTGCAAAAATAAAAATAAAAAGAAATTTCTTCCATTTCACAATTCATATCGGCAATTGCAGGCTTAGCATCAATCCATTTACTGACAGTGCTCTCATCTACTACTATTTTAATTGATTATTTTTTTCTTGGACATCTGTTTTGAAGTTATATATTAAAACGATGTATTGATGTTTTAGTAAAGTTGCATGCATAAATAATCTTTCCTTATGTTGGACTTTTTTTTTTTTTTTGAGAAACTCCTTATATTGGACTTACATATTTGGATATGCACTTTATTAATTTAGTTTTTATTTTTGTATGCGTTGTTGGTTTTGTTACATTTGTACTTGTATTTACTCTTTACATGTGTGTGCAAATATATATATATATATATATATATATGTATATATATATATATATATATATATATATGGAGGGATCTGTGAGACCACCCTCCTAGGCAAGTCCATAGGACCAAATCTCATCCATCAAAAAAATAAATCAATGGTCAAGATATGAACCAACATATACATCAATTCATATGCAAGTATACAACAGAAGGGGTAAAATAGGAATTCAAGAAATTAAATATGGTAACCTCCTCCTACAAAATAGGGACGTGATTTGTTATTGATCACGTCCCTATAAATCACGCCATTCACCATATTCAAGAGAAAGGAGGCAAAAGGTTGTCTCGGTATCCGAGGGGGCATGGCACGCTTACGAAGCGTCAATAATTTGAAAAGACGTCTTGTTAATCATATCCATGTGTCAGGCACTCGAGAGACCAAAAGGCGGCATGAATTTTGAAAGCCAAGAGGCGGCGGGAATTCGAAAAGCACAAACCCTAAAGAATAGGTCAACTCGGCCTATTAGCAACTATGGTTGAGATGGAGATCAATCCATAGTTGGGGGGAGGAATTGATAAGGGCAAAAGATGGTCTAGGCCGACCTCGACAAGGCCCATGGCACTGACCGACCTGGCAAGGCCCAGGGTACTGGGCCGACTTGGCAAGGACCATAGTATTGAGCTGATCTGTTGAGCATTAAGCACTGGACTGACCTGCTAAGGCTCATAAGCATTGGGCCGACCGATCGAGCCCATAAATTTTGGGTTGAAATGATGAAGCCTATTGTATTGGGCCGATCTGATAAGGCCCAAACACGACTAATTTGGTATGGTCCAGCTTATCGGGCCGACCTGTGTGAAGCCTAACTCATGGGGTCGAACTGTATGAAGGGCCGTCGTATTGGGTCGATCTGTCAAGCCCCGTACACGTAGGGCGATCTATTGTTGATCTGTTGCGTACCAAAAGGACCTCAAGGGTATAGTTCGGCTCGATCCAAAAAGATGTATGAGGCACTGAGGGTGCCTTGGAGATTTACAAGGGCTTCGCACCGATACATTGGCCCGACGTGTTTTGAGACAGGTCGAAGCTATGATCTTACGGGCGTAAAATTAGGGTTTTTAGGAGATCCGATCCTAATTTAATGATGACTCTAACACCAAATCATAATGGAATCCCGGATTTTACGGAAACCCTAATCCTAGCTAAGGTATAAAAGGCCCAAGCCCAGGTTCATTCTAACCTAATCTCATTTTTCTTTTACTGTTACATTGCTCTTTCTCTCTCTAGCCTTTTACTTCCTTTCCAAGCCACTGACTTAAGCATCGGAGAGGGTACGCCGGAGCCCCCCTCCGGCCCCCCTTGTGCAGGTTTCACGGAGGACTTCGTCTTGGAAGGTGATCGGCGAGAGGAGGTCGTTTTTGGTAGCAACCAATATAGTTTTACTTTTTGCATATTAACTACTTGTATGAAGATTGTATATTTATTAATAGTTTGTATGTTTAGTACAAATTGTTTGCTTATTTAGTATATAAGCCTTGCATGTATAACTTTATGTGTTTGCATAACTACTCCTTGCCTGCAGAGAGTACATTTGTTAACAATTTCGTTGCGTGTTTGTTTAGCATATAAAACATGTATATAGAACATTTAATATTGTATATTTAGTGTATAATCCTTGTATATATAGTTTTACATTTTGCATATTAACCACTTGTATGAAGATTGTATATTTATTAATAGTTTGTATGTTTAGTACATATTGTTTGCTTATTTAGTATCTAGTAAGGTGAACGTGCGTTGCACGTGAACCAAATAATTTTATTAATTTAACTCAAATTAAATATATAAATTGGGATCAATTTTTATTATATTTTCTGTATGTATAATAAATGTCATTCATGTACTTTGATCTTAAAAGAAAGTTTGCAAAAACTAAATTTAAACTTATTTGTCGGTGAAATATGGTTAAGACATTTTCAACTAAAAAACATGATACTTAAATGATATTATCGTTCAACAAAGTACAATGGATATTAAAAACTCGATGAGTAATCTATATAAAAATTTAAAAATATATATTCAAGACGAGTTTTAAATTAATACATCTTGTTTATTTTTGAGTGTCTACTTCTTCATACTTAGCTTTGAGATTTTTTTGCAATTTTTTATTAATGCACTTTTAGCCTAGGCATGATTGGTTGACGTATGGATGTATTTCTCTTTTCCTCCATTTTCTAATGTGTGCTACTTTTTAAATCGGTTTGACTATAAGATTCAGTTTTTTATTCATCACATGTGCCTCTTTTGTTAAGAACGATGAGAAATTAAAATTCTATTTTATGTTTAGAAGCTTGTCTCCCGTACATATTTTAATTCATGTTCTCATTTTTTTTATATTTAAGTACATATCTTGGGAGGGGAGGAATGATGGGAAACAAATCCCACACCTCTAGCTGGGATGGAAGTATTTACCAGTCGACCATTATCCAATTTTTCTCATGTTCTCCATGATTAAATTAATTATTTATATAACAGAAATGAAGATAAAATAGACTAATCAATTGTAATTGAAAACAGTCAATAAATTGATTCAATTTGAAAGAATAGTCACATTTATATATCAAATAAACGACAAAACCACATCTTAGAAATCAAAATTATTGAGTGTCTAACAATATTTATGCTCTATTATATTATCATTAAGAGCATGCACGACATCATAAATTTATTATTTTCAAATAATATTTTATTATTGAGTGTGCTGATGTGACTAATTGTTATTCTAATTAATTTTTGTATCAAAAATTAGTTATGTAATATAGTAATGACAAATTTAATAGTAGTAAAAATTATTAATTAGTAAGTTGAAATAAATTATTTGAAGAACCTCAATTACGTCTTTTATGTTGTTTTCTTTCAAAAAAAATCACTTTACATTCTAAAATTCCATCTAATGGAGCATATCGAAAGTATAATCCATCATTCAGAGTTTTACAACAAAATTATAGAATATAGAATATAATAATCCAGAAGTGAGTCAAATAACCGTAAAATATAGGTTAAGCTATACCATTTTTTAAACATGACATAACAAAAAACCTCCTCATTTTTTAGTTGTCATGTTCTATGCATGTGACATATCGAGCAAAATATAGGTCTCAATTTATTATTTTTTTGTTATTGTAAAATCGGAAAAAACATCATATATAAATTGATAGGTTGTCCTTTTTTATTGTCTTAAGCATAATAAAATTTATTTTATTCATTTTATCTTTGTCGATGAGCATCTTTCAATGTAGCATAAAATTTACAACACAATTCACAAAAGTATAATGCATGTAATTGAATGCTTAAAATGTTAAAAATAAATATCTTCATAAATTTAAATATTCGACCTAATATTAAATCAGTTTTACGAGATGATGAATTTGATGTTGAAGAATGTTAATATATACATTTGAGCATTTGATTAAAGGATTATTATTATCCAAATATAGAATTTTATATATGAATGTTTAGAATTTTATTTTTGAACTCTAAAGAATGGAATAAATATAACTTTCCAAATCTTACTCAAATTATTGTTCTTTTTTATCTCTTGATATTCCATTACAACTTTTTTATTTATTAATTGTATGTATGTATATTGTTATTCATGGATAGAATTTTATTTAACAAAATAAAATATAATATGAAAAAAATAAGAAAAAAGGTTAAAAGTAAAGAGGATTAAAAAATGGTATGTCCGACATAGTAAAATTTAGAAGAAAAACATGAAAAATGCTATTTAGATCTTTGTTAATTTACCATTTACGATAAAATATGGTTGCACTTGAAAAATATACATTTTAAAAATTAAATTGTTAAAGAGAGGGACATGTTTTAAAATGCATAACTATGAAAATAACGTCTGACCAAAATTTAAATTATTACTTTAATAATACATATATATGTATACTACAAAATGTGAAATCAAAATCATAATTATTTTTTTATATATAAAAATTAAAGTATAGTGCTTATGTCTTCAAAGAGACTCAAGATTTAAAGGTGACTAAAATCAATTACTTTTGGTAATGAAACTAATATTTAAGTTATAATGAACAATTTATCTTCAAAATCATGTTTATTTTTGAAATAAGAAGGAATATATTACTTTGATCCATAAATAAACTTTTTGATAAATTTTTTCACTCAAATATAATGTTGTGGTCGCCGCCTAAAATTCAAATATCAAGTAAGTTTTATACTTATGGTGCATAACTTAATACAATATTTTTAAGTAAATGATTAGCATATCAACATGTAGGTTATAAAATATATACTTATGATATAAATGTCAGATTATTATTTTTTTCGTTTTTCTTAGCACATATATATATATATATATACTTCTTAAATTTTTAAGGTTTTGATTCTTGTTTCCATATTATATTATATTATTATTTTTTGTTAAGTTAGATTATTTCACTACCTAAATAATATAATACATATCTTTTTACCTAAAATAATATAATTTATTAAGGGTGTATGTAAGTTTTAAACAAAGCTAAGTATTGTCATAAATGTTAAAATGTACATATGTAAGTGATTTTTCTTCAATATTTCTTCTACCATTCTTACAATAGTATATATATACATATATACCATTTCAATCGTATTTTATTTAACTCTATTTTAATTTATTATATTAGTTTTATTTTTTTAAATCAAAGTCTATTTATTGATGCAATTTTTTCAACCAATACACCTCTATATAAGTAATAAATAAAAAAAGTACCATAAAATAGAAAGACTAAATAGGAACAATAATTTCAATCTAAATTAAAATTCCTGATATATAAAATATAATAAGATTATTAAAAGTCATATTGACTTCTTATATATAATTTAAAAATAAAATATTTTGCTACAATAAAATAACTTTTTTTTAATCCAAACTTGTTAGACCTTTC
Source organism: Rehmannia glutinosa (assembly GCA_016081115.2). NCBI lineage: Eukaryota > Viridiplantae > Streptophyta > Magnoliopsida > Lamiales > Orobanchaceae > Rehmannia > Rehmannia glutinosa. The sequence goes on along the minus strand of CM071927.1, from coordinate 95,303,058 downwards.
ATCCTATTAATTAAAAATTTATTATGCCAAGAAAAATAAAATTAAAATTAAAAAATATATTTTCCTGCTCTCTATACCTCCATATTAAAATATAATTTATAATTGCATTTCGTTAAGTTTGAGAACAAATATTTATCCTTTTAAGTATCTTCTTAATTTAATGTTTTTATTATCATATTTACTGGGCTTATTTAACTAAAAGAATATACAATGATATATTATTAAAATTGATAAATAAATCTAAATTATAGGGTTTGAAAGGTCAAATGGTGCATCCATATGAAAATAAATAAGCGCATAAATAAATGTTAAAGAAAAATTAGTTCTCAATTTTTAATTTAGCCTCAAAATTCTTAGTATTAACTGTTTTATATTGTTATTGTAATTTTTGCTGTAAAATCATTTTTCTTTCATTTTTTATTTTTTTAGTTTTACAATAGAGTTATATATGGCAAACCTTAAAAAAGTAAAAAAAATTATAAATATATAGTTGTGGATAAAAATTAAACAAATATAACTCATCTCATCCACTCCACTTTGAGATTTAAAATATCATTTCATTAATTTCAAACACATAACTCTTAGTCAAGTTTATTTTATTTTTAAATTTTAGAGTATGTACTTATAATATATTTGTTTTGCAAATTTAACTTTACATTGTCACAATGATCGAGTTTTTTTTTATCGGAAGAATACATGAAAAAAATAAACTAATAATTTAATCTAAATCATGTTGACGGGAAAAAACATACATAAAGATTAATGAATAGATCTTAGAAACAAAATAATATTTATTCATAATTTTAGTAAAATTTACATTTAACTTATATATCTTAAAAACGAATTATTTTTTAGTAAAATTTACATTCAATAGTCGCGAATTTCCAGCTTCCCATACCTAAAAATATATCATTTACTCCAACCAAAAATAATATTATCTCATAATTTAAGGTGTGTGATAGATGATAAATTTATTATAGTAGGGATATTCTCAACCAATAGTGAAGTTCAAAAAATATATTTTATCTGCTATATATTTTCAATAAAATAATATTAAATATTTTTTTATTTATTTTTTCTCGTCATTTTGCTGTAAATTCATACTCTTTTTTCTTTTTTGATGTATTTAATTATTTAGAAAATTAAAGAAAGATATTATAAATGTGTATTTTACATAGCACTCAACTTTAAATGGTAAAAATTCTCTCATATGAAGTCTTTTATCTATGCTTATGACATATGGTTGGAAAACTCTCGATATCTAGTATAATAAACAATAAATATTATCTAAAATTTTAAATTATTTTAAGAATTAAAATTGAAATAAATCATATAAAAAGGGTTTGGAATATAAAGAGACACTTGTCAATATTATTACACAAATAAAATCTAAATCAATATGAAAAACTACTTAATTACCCCTTAAAGCTAACTTTATCATGAGGATATTTTTGGCAAATCAAAATTTTCAAGAAACCTTAAAACCTATTCACACTTTTATAATAGGTATAGATAAGCCCTGCATGGTATAACGTTATGTGTTTGCATAATTACTCATTGCCTGCAAAGAGTACATTTGTTAACAATTTCGTTGCGTGTTTGTTTAGCATATAAAACATGTATATGGTACATTGAATATTGTATACAAATTGAATATTGTATTCAAGCAAAACCTGGTATATAGCAGCATGATTATAAAAAATGAAAAGTGTGTATGAATATAATTACATATGTGTATATATAGTATATCCATTTCGTATTATAATGTAATAACTTTTGTGATCTCAAAAATTGAAGAAGCACCAAACAAAATCAATGTAGGACAACGGAAACCTATTGTGGCTCAACCTCGCAACTTGATATTTCTGTATTACCACCAAAATAAGCAAAGAACAAGGGCAACAATATTAATGTGAGGAGTAGAATTCAAAGCCAAAGAGAGAAAACCATTAAAGCAAGCACAAAATTCAAAAGACGATGTGGAATATGTGGTGAGATTGGAACACATAACAACAGAACGTGTCCAAACCACGACACCACACCCTAGTGGAATGTTTTAATTTTTGCAATAAATATTTGGTGAACAGTATGAAACCTGTCAGTTTATCATTTAATGAAAAACGTTTTTTGTCATAGCATTATATAACCTGTTAATTTATCTTTAAGAATATTTTTGCTTCTCATACATGTATTGCATGTAAAATTACATTGAACTAAATATACAATAAAACATCAAGTAAGCATACAAAATTGTTTAACTATGTATACGATTACACCGAACTAACTATATTATAAACATTAATGAGTATGCAAAAACATTAAACTAAATATACAATTATTCGAACTAAAAATACAAAACCACTAAACCACCTATATAACTAAGGATACAATTCCACTTAACCAAGAATACAATTCCACGTAACTAAGTAAACAAATACACTAAACTAGTTATACAACATGTAATACAATTCAATTTATCCAATTAAACAAATCCAACGCATTAAATATACAATTCAACATATCTATTTATACAATTCACGCACTGTTGGATAATATACATGCAACTCCAAGACAACTTATGATCGTAAAAGATCACTCCATGAAGAAAAAAATTGGAGATGATACAACACCATCCCATGGTAAAAACAACATTCTACCGCTACACAAAAACACAATGTGCAAAATAACTTAATAATTTGTACCAATAGTTGAAACACCAACATTCCCAACAAATCATGTTCAATAGTATGTAAAACCATCACTAATAATTTCCAAAAACTAAAAAAAAAACACTAAATATTCCCCCCATGAAAAAACAAATAAACTTCTACAATGGCTTCTTGCCAGTCCAATGCTTCTTGCATTCAACCAAATTCTTCTCCCTTAACTCGTTCATGTCATCTAGGAAAATAGCGCCAATGTACTTGGAACGGAAAGCACAAATTAGATTGGCGTTGCCCTTTTGTAAACCAGTGACCAGCCCCTCAAACCTCCACCCATGTACGTTTCCATATGCCGCATTGCAAAGATTCCGCAATCCACCTTGTTTCGTGCACCTCTCTTTCCTGTTCTTCGCTTGACATTTTATTAACTACAACTCCTACATAAAAAAAAACACACAATTCAGATATCAAAACTTTATACAACGTTATGTTACATTCCACTTAATGTTGTATATTTATCATAACATATTTGTATACTTAGTATACAACATCTGCATACTTAGTATACAAATGAAAGAGAAAAAGATGGGTGTCAGAAAAGAATAGAAGGTGGATTTCAGGTATCAACTACTTGTTTTTTATATATAAACACACCAAGTTCATTGTTTTGAGTACAAACTGCAAATTTCTACAGGAGCATAACTGTAAGAAGAAGAAATAGAAGATGGATTTCAAGTATCAACTCATTGTTTACATTCCACTTAATGTTGTATATTTATCATAACATATTTGTATACTTAGTATACAACATATGCATACTTAGTATACAGAGGAAATATAAAAAGATGGGTGTCAGAGAATAATAGAAGATGGATTTCAAGTATCAACTCCTTGTTTTTTATACATAAACACACCAAGATCATTTTTTTGAGTGCAAATTGCAAATTTCTACAGGAGCATAACTGTAAGAAGAAGAAATTTACCCTTATTCGCTATGAAGTAAAACCCACTGATCAAATACGAACTAATCAGAGTAAAATGCGTAAAAAGTCGTCAATATCTAGCAAAAAGAAGAAAAAAAAGCAGAAGAAAAATAAAAAAATACGAAATAAAACCCACTAATCAAATACGAACTAATCAGAGCAAATGCGTAAAAAGTCGTCAATATCTAGCAAAAAGAAGGAAAAAAAATACCTTCAAGGCACAAAAATCGGACGACGGTTCCCCATCCTACTTCCTTCTCCACAAAATCGAATTCCTTCAACCACCAAAATTACTTGAACGCGGCGAGAACAAATGGAAATTATGGTGTGATTTTGGCCAATAACTGATAAAGTCGAACAGACGGGATGTTGGGCAAACTTGAGAAGGTAAGATTTGTTTTGAATGAAAAAACCGTTCAAGAAGGCGGACACAAAAATATTCAGTTTTGAAAAGACACGATTGAAATTAATTGGTTTTCCCTCCCTAAAAATCGGGTAACTGAAAAAGGTAAGATTATGTTTCCTTAAAAATAGTTATTAACGTGTTATTAAGAAAACTGATTATAAGTAAAAGTACAATCATACCCTTATAAGCCTAAAATAACAAAAGAGATCTACACCATCTAAAATTTTAAATCAAGGGTCCATAGGTATTCTTATGGACTAACCTAAAGGGGTTGGTCTCATTTGAACCAATCCCTATATATATATATATATATATATATGTGTGTGTGTGTGTGTGTGTGTGTGTATTTGGGTCAATCGGTTTTTTTTAAAACAGTTCAACCGGTCAGACTAGTGACCCAGTGACCCAATTATTTGTCCGGTTGGATGTCCGGTCCAGTTTTAAAAACATTGGTTCATAGGAGATCAACAGTTGCTCATGCACATCTTACGATGGATCCAGTCTCCAACACTACAAGAAAACAATCAAATTCCAACGAAATAATTCCAACGGAATAAAAAACTGTAGGAATTTCCAAAATTCCAACAGAAATTCCAATGCTACAGCATACCGTTGGAAAATTCCAACAGAAAGTCCAACGATAAGCAAAACCATTTGGTACTGTTGGAATATTTTTTCCATAGGAATTTTCGTTGGAATTTTGTCATTCCAACGGCCATTATACCAATGGTGCTTTTCCATTGGAATTTCTGTTGGAATCAATAATTCCAATGGAAATTGGCCAAATACCAACAGATTTTTCCATTGGAATTCCCTTATTTTCTTGTAGTGCAAGTATTTCATTAGTTCCATAAATCTTGGATTATTTGAAGCATGATGTTCTTATCGTGGAATTTTCCGCATCTAGGATGAATTATGAACTTTATATATGTTATTGTAAAATTCCAACATGAAGCACAAAGTTGATCCTTTTTAGGTAGTATTTTTAATTTATTTTATTGTTAATTTTTTATATTTCCAAAATAAGTCCATGTTTAACGTCTTATTTTTTACAAATAATTTGAAATTTTATTGCGTCTTATTTTTTACACATAATTTGAAATTTTATTGCTGAAAGTTTTTTGAATATAAGTTATATGATTGGTGTTGGTTTGTGGCCCAATATTCTTATTGTTAGCCCAACTACATTTCAAGCCCAAGAAGCAACTAACCCACTTGAGGATGGCCTCAACACCTTAATATATTCCAACTCCTAAACCCTACATAGAATCAGCCGAAAGTTGCTCCCCCAAAAACTCTAGTTCTCTCCATATTGAGCTTGCACTTCTTCTTCTTCATTTCTCTGTGAAATATTGAGAGTTTCTTAGTGAGACTTTGAGACATAATACTCCAAAGAGTCCCCTGTGTGCCGATTGACCGGAGTAGTTTGGAGAGTTGGGCGATTTCGACTATTCGGGTGTTGTTGCGTTCCGATTCCTTTGTGGGTTCCGGATGCTCTTGGGTTGATTCTTCGTGAACTCCACCTTCCGGTCTTGCCTTGGATTGCTACGACATTTTGAGGGCCATTGCAATCAAGCTGTTTCGAGCCGACTCTCCCGAGGTGAAATCGAGCTTCTAGACTCGAGCCTCAACGGCCTTTGTGGCGGCGTTCGTGTTCGGTAAATCGTAGTAATTCTCGACTTATATTTTTGTATTTACCATTTATATTTCTTGTTTTTCGAGTTACGGGCTGATTCGAGGAGTTTCGGTTTTAGCTTGTAATATTTAGTTATCATTTGTAATTTATAGCTTTATTGTAGAACCGATTTGTAATCCCGTAATCCCTATCCCGTAGGCGATTTATTGTAATAGGCTATTCGTTAGGCTTGTAAAATCGTCTTTAATGGCAGCGGCTATTTCGGCATCTACGGCGGGGTCGATACCTATGATGGTATCGAGCTCCTCATTGTGGTGGTACGAAACTCTTACCGTAGAGTTTCGCTCTCCGGTAAAGCGGCTTGAACCTCTCTTTCTTGTTTTTTAGTAGCGTAACCGCTTGTCGCGGGTTTATTGCTTTTGTAACTTAAATACCGCTTGTAGCGGGTTTATTGCTTTTGTAGCTTAAATACCGCTTGTAGCGGATTTATTGCTTTCGTAGCTTAAATACCGCTTAGTGGGTTTATGTGTTGGGATTACGTCTTTGTAGAATATTTTAGGTTCTTTGTGTGAACCTTTATTTACGCTATAGAGCTTGTTGTCCGTTTGCTTGATTTCCAATTCTCTCATTTTTGTGGCCATTAATTGCTTCATTTGTATTCTCTCGTATTTGTGTGGATTTGCCATTTTTGTGACATTGTTGACTTTGTGGTTTGCTATATTATTAAGCTCTTTGTGTTTTAATATGACGGGATGTCTGGTTATCATCTTGAACCGTTTAATGGTAAATCCGACTTTTCTATTTGGAAACAAAAAATGAAAGGTATTTTAATTCAGCAAAAGGTGTATAAAGCTATTAATAATTCTTATGCGTCCATTTGATACTAAAGAAACCAAAGTCAAATCGATGAATATGCATACTCTTCTATTATCTTGAATCTTTCGACTCTTGTGCTTAGGAAGGTTGGTCAATTTGAAATCTGCTAAAGAATTATGGGAAAATTTGGAAGAATTATATACGGAAAAATCATTGCCTAGTAAATTGTTTTTGCTAGAAAAATTCTTTAGGTTTAAATTGGATTTAAACAAAGATATTGATGAAAATCTTAATGTGTTCACCAAATTAATTCAAGATATTAAATTGATGGTGATAAGAACATTGATGATTACACCCTATTGTGCTTTTAAATGCAATTCTGAATCGTACAATGATGTTAAATCGCTATTAAGTATGGTAGAGATTCTATTACTCTTGACATTTGTTGTTAATGGCTTAAAAAGCAAGGAACTTGATTTAAAAGTTAGTAGAGGTAGCAAACAAAGTTCGTGAAGTTATGCATGTTAGGGGTCGGTCTCAAACGAGGTTTAATAACCAAAATCAGTCTTTTGGTAAAAAGAAGGAAAAGAGTAAAACTAGGTCTAAGTCTAGGCCTAATAATAATGAGGAAATGTTACAATTGTGGCGAACATGGACATTACATTAGGAATTGTCCTAAAGGAAAGCAAAATCAGAATTTTAATAATTACCAATCCAATGATCAAGGCTAATATGGCTTCAACTAGTGGAAGTACGGGCGATGTGTTTATGATTTATGATCTATGTGATTATGTGAATTTTGTTTCACCTAAATCTACATGTCAATGGTTAATTGATTCGCTTTTGTACTTTTCACGTGACACCTTTTAGAAATTTGTTTTCTAATTATAAAGAAGTTGTGAATGGCTCTGTTTTGATGGCTAATGAAAAACAGAGTAAAATGCTTGGGATTGGTGATGTATGCTTAAAATTCGAATCTGGATATGCTTTAACTTTGAAAAATGTGAGACATGTGCCCGATCTTTGTAACAATTTGATTTCATGTCTTTGCATTAGAGGATGATGGGTTAGAAGGTAGATGGGGCAAAGGAGTTATGAAAATTTTGAAGGGAAACCTTGTTATTTTCAAAGTGAAAAGAAAAGAAACTTGTATGTTTGCAATCTTGAACCGAACATGAATCTTATGTGCATAATTCGTGAATTCATCCCAAAGCGATAAAAGCGATTTATGGCATAAAAGGTTAGGTCACATGAGTCTAAAGGACTTGAAATTTTGCATAAAAATGGTCATTTTGGAAAAGACAAGTTATCTTGTATGCCTTTCTCGATTCATGTGTATTTGGTAAACAATCTAGAGTCAAGTTCCATGTTTCCCCATTCCCAAATCGACTATGTGTTCGACATTCTTGAATACTTGCATCTTTGATGTGTGGGGTCCACTAGTGAACCCACCCAAAGTGGAAATAGATATTTTCTATCTATAATTGATGATTTTTCAAGAAAAGTATGAGTTTTCTTAATGAAAAACAAATCAAGTATTTGAAAAATTTAAAACTGGAAAATGTTGATTGAGAATCAAACCGAAAAAGGATTAAAACTCTTGGGGACGAGATAATGGGCTCGAATTTTGCAATAATTTATTTGACAACTTATGTCTTGAATTTGGTATTCGAAGGCATAAAATCGCGCCTTATACGCCTCAACAGAATGGTGTTGAAGCGTATGAATAGAACCTTACTTGAAAGGGTCCGGAGCATGCTTGCTTCCTCGGGACTTTCAAAAAGGTTCTGGGGCGAAAAGCTGTTCATACGGGCCGCTTATTTGATTAATAGATCACCGTCGTGCCTTTGAAAGGAAAATGTCCACGAATCTGCTTTTTTTCGGTAAAGAAATTGATTTTTCAAACTTGAAGGTATTTGGTTGTCTTTGCATTTGTTCATCAAAAGGTTGATAAACTTGAACCAAGATCCAAAAATGTGTTTTTTAGGATATCCTGAAGGGGTGAAAGGATATAGGTTGTGGCTTAGAGGTGAACCTGGTTTTAAAACTATGACGTGAGAGATGTCATTTTTAATGAATCGATTTTCCTTGTTTTATCGCTTCTTTGCCTTTGTCGAACACGAAGGTGCTCCAAATAAGGTGGAGCAATTGCCTGGTTTGAGTCATATTGATGAATCGAAAATATGCATGTTGAAACCGAAAGTTTGCACGAAAATCAACTCATTGCGAATGATGTGCCGAAAATCATGAAAATCTTTGTTGTGCATGATGATTTAGTTGATGTGAACGAAAATGAAAATGTTGATTTGCATGATTATCAACTTGCTAGAGATAGAGAAAGACGAAACTCTAGACCGCCTTCTAAATTTGATGATTTTCACATGGCTTCATTTGCTTGTAGTGTGTTTGAGTCTATTGATGGTAATGAACCTAAGTCTTATCAAGAAGCCTTAAAGTCGAACAAATCTTTGATTGGTTAAATCTTTATGAAAGATGAGATGAACTCTTTGCATGTTAACAATACTTGGATTCTTGTGCCTAAACCTGAAAATTGTTCTCACATTGTGGATAAATGGTTGTTTAAAATCAAGAATGAAAATGAATCGATTAGATATAAGGCTAGACTTGTGGCTAAGGGATTTACTCAAAAAAGGATAGATTATCTGAGAAATCTTTGCTTTGTTGTTAAGTTTACAAATTGTTAGAATCATGCTTGCATTAGTTGCTTAGTTTAATTGGGAATTAAAACAAATGGATGTTAAAGCTGCGTTTTTGCATGGGGAGTTAGAAGAAAATATTTACATGAGACAACTGAGGGTTTTGTTGTGATAAGAAAACTGATCATGTTTGTTTGCTTAAAAATCCTTGCATGGTTTGAAACAATCTCCTAGACAATGGAACAAGAAATTTGATGAATGCATGCTTTCTTTAAAATTTAAAAGAAATAGTTATGATCATTGCTTGTATTTTAAAGAAAATGCTTAAAATCGATATCTTCTTGTTGATTTATGTTGATGATATCTTTGTTGATAAGTTCCTGCATTAAATCAATTGAGCATGTTAAAAATTGCTTGAGTGCTAAATTTGACATGAAATATCTAGGAGATGCAAATAGGATTTTAGGAATGAACATTGTTAGAGATAGGAAAAACTCAATTGTTTTTCTTAACAGATTTCTTATGTTGAAAAGATTTTGAGTAAATTTTCTATGTCAATTGCAAATCCTGTGAATGTTCCCCTTCTTTCGCCCATTTTGTTTTGAGTAAAGAACAATCTCCTAAAACTGAACATGATTTGAGTTGTATGAAAAATGTGCCTTATTCCAATGCTATTGGATCCGTGATGTATCTTATGGTTAGCACTAGGCCCGACATTGCATATCTTTGTTAGTTGCTTGAGTAGATACATGTCTAATCCTGGTATGGTACATTGGAGTCTTTGTTAAATGGCTTTTAAGGTATTTAAAACATTCTGTGAATTTTGGTTTGAAATTCTGTAAATCTCTGAAGGTGTGAAATTGGTAGGATTTGTGGATTCTAATTACGCAAATGATAGGGATAACAGAAAATCTACAACTTCTTATGTGTTTACATTGTGTGGTTCATGCATTATTTGGAAATCTCAATTACAACACATTGTTACACTTTCAACTACCGAACTGAGTATGTTGCATCCTTTGAAGCTTTAAAAGAATTTGTGTGGTTGAAAGGTTTAATTTACAAATTGGTTTTCTTAAAGATGAAGTTGTTGTATTTTCCGATAGTCAACGGTATCCAACTTTGCAAGAATCCTGTGTTTCATGATAGAACTAAGCATATAGATGTAAGATTTCATTACATTCGTGATATTGTTGCTAAAAGGCTTAGTTAACCTTGAAAAGATTCCTTCCGAGTTCAATCCTGGCGATATGGGTACGAAATGTTTACCGGTGAGTAAATTTCTTTCATGTCACGAAAATTTTTGAATCGTGATACGGTGGTGAATGTAAGCGGATACTACACTATTTGTTATAGCTTGCTTTGTGCTTGCTATAAATTGATTCCTCTTTGTACTTTGTGTATAGTGAGGAAGGTTAAAGGCGATGATGATTGTTGTTGGTGACCTCTTGTGTCATGTGAACCTAAGCATTGGGCGCAAGGTGGAGAATGTTGGTTTGTGGCCCAATATTCTTATTGTTAGCCCAACTACATTTCAAGCCCAAGAAGCAACTAACCCACTCGGAGGATGGCCTCAACACCTTAATATATTCCAACTCCTAAACCCTACATAGAATCGGTAAAGTTGCTCCCCCAAAACTCTAGTTCTCTCCATATTGAGCTTGCACTTCTTCTTCTTCATTTCTCTGTGAAATATTGAGAGTTTCTTAGTGAGACTTTGAGACATAATACTCCAGTAGTCCCTGTGTGCCGATTGACCGGAGTAGTTTGGAGAGTTGGGCGATTTCGACTATTCGGGTGTTGTTGCGTTCCGATTCCTTTGTGGGTTCCGGATGCTCTTGGGTTGATTCTTCGTGAACTCCACCTTCCGGTCTTGCCTTGGATTGCTACGACATTTTGAGGGCCATTGCAATCAAGTTTTCGAGCCGACTCTCCCGAGGCCGAAATCGAGCTTCTAGACTCGAGCCTCAACGGCCTTTGTGGCGGCGTTCGTGTTTGGTAAATCGTAGTAATTCTCGACTTATATTTTTGTATTTACCGTTTATATTTCTTGTTTTAGGTTACGGGCTGATTCGAGGAGTTTCGGTTTTAGCTTGTAATATTTAGTTATCATTTGTAATTTATAGCTTTATTGTAGAACCGGATTGTAATCCCGTAATCCCTATCCCGTAGGCGATTTATTGTAATAGGCTATTCGTTAGGCTTGTAAATTCGTCTTTAATAGCAGCGGCTATTTCGGCATACGGCGGGGTCGATACCTAACAATTGGACAATATTTCTTAGTACATTGTCAACTTCTCACAGAGCATAAAAAATGTTGAGTTCATATAGTGGATGTTTTATATCTTAGATATTTGATTAGCCCCACAATGATTTGAAACTTTGATGCAAGTATGACAAAATTCATGGAATAGATTGCAGTGAAACATCAAACATAAGACGCAAACGTAATGAAGTGGGGTTGCAATTTAAATCCAAATGGAGGGAAATAAAAGGAAAGGGATAGCCTCCAATCTAAGGATAAGATTCATCTAAATGGAATTGAAATGCTTCCGAAGATTAGAACTTTTATTTTATATACAGTGTCTATCTTGTAGTGTCAAGGAAATTCAATGTTACCTCACTTGGGTTCTATACAACTTCATCCATCAAATGTATTATATTTTTTTCCCAAAAATTAATGCAAGTTAAATTTATATGGTTCAAACTTGAGATAAAAGTTGTTACTGAACAATAAAATATGTGCCAATAGATGGGTGGAGTTGGTAGAACTCAAGTGGGTATCATCAAATTAACAAATTGTCAGACAAATATAATTTGATTCTTGGAGCAAATAAGATTCTTGAAATCAGGGAAATATTACATAAATATTAATTGTTTTAAGTAATCTTTTTCAGTTTGTCCTTTAATTGTATGTATGTCATTCAGGTTATGTAAACATTATCACAAAATGAATATATTTTACAATTTATTATATAAGAGTATATGGAGAACATTTCAAAGTTTACCTTAAAATGGCTAAAATAACCTAACAGAAAAGGATTCACGTATTTGTATGTGGGTTTTGACCTGACTCAATCCACGTGACCACGAACCATTAATGATATTGGTGTCTGTACATCAGGTGTCTCAAAATCATGGCAATTTTCTCAATAAGGAGGAACCATGCCTACATTTCAACATCTAAATTAGCCATAGTGAACTTAAAACTTGAATCTAATTAACTTAAGTATCACAGATCCTTAGCTATGGACGATCGCAAATAGTTTGATGTGTGTTCATCATGCAAGCTTCCAGTCTCAAATCATTACCTAATTTCGAGTCAATTCAACTCGAACTAAAATGATCTAAATTATCTGATGTTAGAGATCCAAACCGACACAAGGTTAAGGTAACGTGATTCTAAAATCAAAGTAGATGTATTATAAAAATATAGTAATGATTTAGGTGCTGGTCAACTTCGATGGACTCTTTGGAATCCATTTCAACAGAAAAACTTAAGAAAAATGACTTATTTGTCAAATTCTGCAGTTCGTGCAATATAATTGAGTTTCATAATCATATTTTAAGTGAGTTATTACCTCGAAAAGTCAATCGAGAAAGTGTTGTTCGTGGATGAGTGGTTCAACACCGACATCTGATTGGTGCAACTCTCAAAATATGTTCCTACAAATAAAATTGTTTTAACCAATTATTTATTAGCTCTAATCAAACCAAACTTTTGAACATTTCTTGCTTAAAGAAAAAAAAATCAATAATTAATACAAAATAAATATCACGTGACAAGTAGAACCCAATAAATTGGGATAATTGATGAGGGTCATATGATTAGAGGGGACAAAAACCCAGGATCTAGCGTGCCGATTTGGCTGTTCGAACTTCGATGTACTCCAAGAAAAGATGAGGGATACCTCAAGTCAACCTCAAACCATTGACCGAGGTAGTGGAGGTCAAACGCTTTTATTTGTTTGACAAACTTATATGTGTTTGAACTTAGGTACTTGTTCATTTATTTTTTGCAAAAACTTGTGTGAGACCGTCTCACGGATCCAAATCTATGAGACGTATCCACATCAAGCGCATGGGCTTATTGTAGAGATAGGCCTTTTAACTGAAGCACTACACCCAATTACACCCGACAAGTGCCCAAAAAAAATAATGATTCCAATGTCATCACATCCACAATACACATTAAATGCTCTGCAAAAGCATCATAATTATATGTACAACCAATTAAAAATTTACATTATAAAACAAAATTATACCCATATAGAACTGACAATTTTCCCCCCTCAAACGATCATGATATCGGACAAAAATGTGTATGTGCCGATGTTATTCAATTTTCGGCAATCACCGAAAACACTATTTAATAGAAAGAAACAAATAAAATAATGCAAATTCAATTTTCGACATAGTGCCACATTAGACGTGAAAAATATTATTTTTTATCAATGTAAAAATTAGTTTTTATTAAAATAAAGTATCACTTCTTATGAAAAAATATCACCTTTTATGAAAAATAATCAGTTTTGTTTAAAAAAAAGACCATTTTTTTATTAAAACAAAGTATCACTTTTTATGGAAAAAGTATCACTTCTTATGAAAAATTATTATATTTTATTAAAATAAATTATTCACTTTTTATTAAAATAGAGTATCACTTTTTATTAAAACAAAGTATTATTTTTATGAAAAATATCACTTCTTGTGAAAAATGTATCACTTTTTATTAAAATAATATCATTTTTATTAAAATAAAGTATCACTTTTTATGTAAAAAGTATCACTTTTTATGTAAAAAGTATCACTTTTTATAAAAAAATTCATTTTTTATTAAAAGCAGTATTACTTTTTATATAAAAAGTATCACTACTTATGAAAAAAGTATCATTTTTTATTTAAAAATATTACTTTTCATTAAAACAAAGTATCACTTCTCACGAGAAAAAAGTATAAATTCTTACTAAAAAGTATCACTTATATTTTAAAACAAATATTAGTTTTTAATTAAAAAAGTACCACTTAATATCATTTTTTATTAAAAAGACATCACTTTTTATTAAAAATATATAATTTATTATTAAAAAGTACCATTTCTAATTAAAATAAATATCACTTTATATTTAAAAATATTTTTATCGCAGAAGTATCAATTCTACTATGAAATTATATTTTTTTAAATAATGAAATCAATATTATTTACGTGAAAATTATAAGTGAAAATATTATATTTTTGTGAAATCTTATATTTAAAACCTTGGGTGTAAAGAAAGAGGGGAACCATTAGTGGACATGAGTGAGATGTGAAGAGAGAGAGAGACATGCGGATCATTAGTGGACGTGAGACATAGAGAATGGGGGGACTAGTGAGTCGGTGAGAGGAACGTGAGATAGAAAGAGAAATGGGAACTAGTGAGAGAGAGAGAGAAAGGAGGGGACCATGTGAGGATCCGTCACGGATTTAGATCAGTAAAACGGTCTCACAAGAGACCTCCCTTTATTTTTTTACTCTCATATGAAAGGATGGTACGTCGAGACTACATTGAGCATTATTCTCGCCTCTTATTAATTTATCTTTCTTGAAATAAACAATAGCCAAGTCAAGAGTACGATATTATCATAGGTACAATGGTCCATGTCATATACACTATTGTAAGAATAATTTGTTATAATTCATGATTATCAACAAAAGTTTGTTTTGATTTCAATCCATTAATAAAATAATAAAATTTATCGACTTAATAAGATCCAAAATTCAACTCAAGTTCGAGCTCAATTAATAAAATACATCTAAAAAGATTAAACTACAACCACAATTTGTATTAACAACTACAAGAAAAAAGGTTTTTTTTGTGTCAACCTCTTTGTCGTTATAAAAGACACAAAATCGTAGCAAATAGTTTTCTTATGACAACAAACCATTTCAAAATAGTGGTCACAAACGTGTGTGGCAAAAATTATTTGAAACAACATCACTGTTGCCACAAAAATATTTGTGACAACTGTCGTTGGAAAAACTACTTGAAACGAAAATTCTTGGGATCTGTTTGTATGGTATTTGAGACAATATGTTGTTGCAAATAGTCGACGCAAATAGGAAGAGTATTTGTAACGACACTGTCGTCACAAATACTACTTAATTTTGTTAGAGCTTAAACATATTTGAGACAACACGTAAAGTCACAAATACTACTTAATTATCTTTAGAGGTTAAACATATTTGAGACAACATTTGTCGTCACAAAAACTCCAAGTTTATTTATTTTTCAATTTTCTGAATTTTATATTTTTAGTTTTTAAACTGTTATAAACTCGTAGCACAATATATCATGTATCCCTATATAGCAAACACAACTATTATAAAACGCAAGTTCAATATTATCCATAATCCATAAACAACAAAATATATGAAGTATAAGTGTATTACAAAAAATCGGTGTTATAGTCGAGGTTAGCACGAACTAGGAAAAGGAATATTCTATCGAGTCATAGGCCAAGAAATTAGGCGGTCTTAAGGCATTCTCTCCCGCACCAAAAGGTAATAGTCCTAATCATCTATGTACAATATCATCATCATCATGGGGGGAGTGGGTGTAGTTCTTTGGAATTTGGGACCGAAGATGAAGCTCGCAACACTTAAAGATGACGATGGTGGAACACCAAAGACGCACGTCAAGCCTTGGTAGAGACACGCCCTGGATGCAATTGAACTATGAGATCATGGAGGCGGTGTAGGCATTAGTCAACTCATCCAATTGTCCAACCACCTCCGATCCTCTCACAAGGAAACTATAGCGGTAGCATCGGGGGCCTCGATGATGTTGCATGCGGTAGGAGTGGGTCCAACTCCTGAGATATGTCCTCTCCACCGACCCAACACCTCCTACATAAGAGCTATCTCTTTTATAGGACCCGAGGTCGCATCGGCCCCTATGGAACAGGATCTTCCATCCGATTGGCTCTATCCTCCAAACGACGCTACATATTTAAGAAGTGAAACTATATATAAATAAATTCAAGTGTGAAATTAATCAAACATGTAATTACAACCAAAAATACTTACTTAAGTCTCCTCAGCTTGGGAATTCACCCAAATCTCTGCATGTGTATGCATTTCTCTCCAATTTTCAAGAACAGGTTGAGGCTCATGCGCCTTTGTGTTGGCCTGTCAAACCATAACATAACAATTAACAATATATCAACATATACTCCAATTAGCGCCCTTTCTAGCTTACTTGAATTTTAATGCGAAAATAATAAATAAAGAGAAATACTTTAAAAATGTCTAAATCACGAAATAGTAAAAACTTTTACTATTCGTTCGAAAGATTTGCAGCGGAATTAAATGCTTATAACTGAAATAATTACTTGTCCAAAAACATTCGTACTGAAAATAGAAGTCATTTAACATTTAATAAAATAAAATAATTTCATTGACATGGGTTCCTCGAGTCACTGCGCTCCGCCATCTCCTTCCTCTCAAGCATTCTCATCTGAAAATTTCAACATTCGTGGAATGAGCTACAGGAGCTCAACAAGTAATCTGATGCATGAAGCCTAGTGCATTATCTTAACATTTATAACCTTGAAAGACTTTATATTTTCTTGCTTAAAAATCTTTTCTTTCATTGCTTAAAACTTTCTTTCGCATAAAATGCATTTCGTTGCATGAAACATTCTTAGGATGTGAGCTCACTTGGTAACACATAGTTCTAATCAGGGTCGTAGTGGGCCTTGTTATTTGGAACCCGTGAATATTTGGCCCAAAGGCCCATTTCTTTCATTTGCCCGAAGGCCCATTTCCATTCATTTTGCTCGAAGGCCCTTTTCCTTGAATATTAACATTAGCCGTAAGCGGCACATTGTCGGGCAACGCCTGGTCCCAGCGCCCATTTCCCACTCACTCAAACAATATAGAACAATGTATACGATACATGTTTTTATCTTAATTTTGATGATTCTATTTTATCACCAAAACAATATTTTTAAAAGGTTGTCCAAATACTCCTAAATGAAAATGGTTTTAATATTTTCCGGAGTATTCCTTCAAGTTTAGTTTCGACAAAATTGGACAACACTTCAAATGATAAGTTTTTACTTCAAAACAAGGTTCCTAAATGTTGTCTAAATACTTCCGATTTGTTCAAAATGTTTTTACTAATTTTTCGGAGTATTTCTTGAGTTTATTTTCAACAAAAATTGGACAACATTTTGTCTCGTGGTCGACCGGCCGCCCTATAGGGCAACCCGTACTGAAGATGATTTTGAAAGAAAATGAGATGGAAGTAAAATCGGGCGGTCGGCCGTCGCCATCAGGCGTCGGCCCGTCCGGTCGGCCGGCCGATCGCCAGGGGATCGACGGTACTGCATGTTTCGTTTTGAAAGCAGAACAAATCTTCTTCGGTTTTTCATTAAGGAGGCCCAGGTTGAGGCAGGGTCGGCCGGTCGAAGCCTATGTCGGCAAATTGGGCCGCCTGTTGTAATTTCCAAAGTGTTCTTCAAATCTCTTATTTTCGTGCGACCGGTCGCATCTCGTGCATTGACAACAAAAATATGACCGTTTGACAAACAGACACATTTCCTTAAATTGTGGGATTGATTTCTAACAGCTATATTCTTGATTTTAATTGTATTTTTTGTAGATTTTCAATCCCAAGAGGAGCCTATGCTTGATCAATCATCTCCTATAAATAGAGGAAATTTTGGAGCAACCAATACAACATTTTGAGATACAACACAACAAGATACACTTCAAGCAAATACTTGGTCTTTCATTGTTATTATTCTTGTTGTAAATTTGCCTAGCTTATCACTTTCACATTTGAGGTCTAGGCTTTATTTCTTGATTACACTTGCACTCATATTTGTATCATTCATTATCGAGTTGTAATCTTGAATTTTAAGGTTATCATTCAATACAAGATATCCTTGTGAGTGTTCTTGTGGTAAGAACACACTTGGATGATCTAGGTGATAGGTGCAAGAAGATTGTGGTGATCTTCTTATTGAGGTGTTGAAGAATTTGGTATTCTTCAAGGTTGAAGATGTGGTAATCTTCATAAGGTGTCGTTGAAGGAAGATTGTGGTGATCTTCAAAGGGAGATTGTGGTAATCTCCAAAGGTGTTGTTGAAGAAGAGTGTGGTGCTCTTCAAGGTGTTGTAAGTTGAATTTGTATTAATTTTGGTAATTAATAAAATTCTTTTTTTTTGAAATCCATCCCGGATATCTTTGGGGTGGTAGAGGAATAGGCCCTAGGTGGGTTGAACCTCTTTAAATCGACGCTTGTTGTTTACTTCCCGCACCTTTATTATTGTCTTTGAGCATTCGGTTCGAAAAAGAGGGCAAAATCGAAAAGATCGTCGCGAGTGAAGAGAAACGATCGTTGGCTACTGAACGAAGCTCATCTATCCGGCACCTCCACCACCAAGCCACCTCGGTTTGATTCCAAAAATTTTATATTTTGGAAGGAAAGAATGGAATGCTATTTACAAGGTTGCGGGTTTGATATTTGGAACACCGTCATAAATGGAGAATCCATTAGATGAAAGATACACCACACACCTCCAAAGGATTCAAAGAGCTCAATGATGAAGAGAAGAAAATCATCTCCTTAAACGGTAAGGCTCTAAAAATTTTGTATTGTTCATTTACTAATTTGGAATATGAACATATTGTAGGAATTCGATCGGCACATAAAGTATGACAAAATTAGAAGCCATCTATGGAGTATTTGCAAATGAAAGGAGTCAAACAAAAGCATCTACTTCTCAAGGTCATACAAGCTCAAATCTAAGGAACAAGCTTCTTACAACTTCCAACTATGAAGAAGTTGAATATTGTTTTATGGGCATTGAAGAAGAAAATGAGGTATGTCTTAAACCCTCTACTTCCTATAATATCGTTATTCAAAATGATTATAGTGATTTGCAAAATGATTATGATGAACTTCAAAATGAATTCCAAAGCTTACTTGTTAAATACAAAAATTTGAAAAAGGAATTCAATGTTTTGAAAAATGATAAGGATAGTTTATTTACTTCCTATGAATCACTATCATGTGCTCACACCACCACACTTGACAAGGTTAGAAACCTTGAAAAAGAAAATAGTACTCTCGTTGAGGATATTAATTGCATGAAAAAGGATTTATCTAAATCCGACTTGAGTATCGATGAAATTGTTGATTGTGGTGATTCGAAACTAGAACTTGATCATAAGCCTAAGAGTGTCAATCAAATGATAAAGAATCAAGTCTCTAAGCATGTTGGTCATTATGCTCCTAGAATTATTACTTGTTTTTATTGCGGTAAAAAGGGTCATACGGCTAATACTTGTCGGGCTAGAAATAGCTCTAATTATTGTTGGAGACCTAAAAGTCTCAAAACTAATCCCAAAGGACCCAAACACATAAGGGTACCACAAAATAATGTGTTATTAGGTACCCGGCGAAATAATGATCGAAGAAAATTCATACGTCAAGAAGACATCAAATGACCGTTTCATTTGATCAAAGAAGGAGAAACTATTTTCGACAAAGCCAATTTCCAAGAAGAGGATATAATCAAAATAGGGAAGAACACAATCCTTGGAAATGGCAAAGACATCATCAAAGAAGAAGAGACCATCAACAATGGGAAGGTAACAAACCTTGGAAATGGAGCAATCAAAGAAGTCATCATCAACAAAGAGACTTCTCAAAGGGAAGATATCATCAACAATGGGAACGGCACAACCCATGGAAACGGCGTAATTGGTAAACCGTATCTCCCCATTTATATATGCATTTTTCTATGCATGTTTTTATTTATGAGTTTTCAAGTATTTATTTTTAATTTAGGTCTTTAGTATATTTGAGAGTTTCATAATTTTTTTAAGGAGACCTTGCATGATTTTCTAAAACTCTTGTGCATTTAATTAGACTTATGTGGCTTATTATCTCTTATGAAATCTTATAGAATAAGCTCTTTTTGATATCTCCTATTACTTGCCTACACTTGTACTTTTTGTGCAAACTTTGTCTAAGAATTGTGTAGGATATATATCTCATATTCATTGGTCATTTCGTCATCAAGTTTCTTAAACTATCGAGGTATGTTCACTCGTATTTTTAAAAAAAAAAAAAACACACACTCGATACTATGCTTATGCACATGTCTTTCAAGATATTTTATTTCAACACCTTAAGTGCCCTTAATTGACTTTGCAAATTTTTCTTAAGAGGGCACTACTTGTTTAGTCTCGATTTTCTCGAATATATGTTTTTCGAAACCCGTATTTGTTGGACTTGATCCAAAATTATCTTTTTGCAAAGTTTTAAAACTTTTGGGGTGAAAAATCGAATTTTGAAAAATTCGGGAAAGAAAAAGCGACCGGGATGGTCAAAGCAGGGCGACGGTTGCCTCGCACGCCGATCGGTCGCACCCTACCTCGGCCGTCGCCGGTGCAAAATCAACGTTAAAAACGTTCGTTCTTCATTTTGAAAAGACTCTCAAAACCCCCAAACCTTGTTGTGCGAAAATCACCCCTTTCTTCTACAATCTTCAATTCTTCATCAATCTTTGTAATTTTTCTTGCTAATTCACCTCTTTTTGCAAGAACTTCACATATATGGCACCTCCTAGAAATTCTCGAACGAAATCCTCAAAAGAGGAGAAGGAGGCAAAGGGGAGAATCTTCTTCCAATCCCCAACAAGATGATATTCCACAAGGAGACTATCAAAATCGAAACTACGAAAGAGGAGATTGTCGAATTAAGAGCCGGGGGTTTCAAAATCGAGCATTCATTGGGACTCTAGTAAATTATCACTCCTTTACGAGCCTCCCTCTAGAGCTAATAGATTTCGATTTTTAAATAGACTTGCGGAGGAGCATTATGAGAATATTGGATTGAATGATAAGAAAATTGCGTGCACTCGTATGGTTCGATTTCAAGCATTTCATGATGAATTTCCGGATATTAGAGCTTATTTTGAAATTCAAGGATGGGTTTCACTTTGGGATAATCCGTGTTTGCATTATGATGACGAGCTTATAAAACTCTTTTATGCAAATATGTGGATTGTTGATGCTACGGTAGATAATCCGTTGGAACTTCACACATTTGTTAAGGGTAGGCATTTTCATGGACATTGGCCAATATTTGAAATCACTTTAACGTGCAAATGATGGAGTGGTCAATGTGAATTGCGCTTATTGGGATGATAACATTTTCGGTGTTTCACTAGATGATGTGAAAACCTTTTTAGGAGTATATCCCGAAGTGACATACTCGGCAATGCCACCAAATTATCGGATTATATCTATCATTTGCTCCTATTGTGTTTGTGGAAAGGAAGTAAAACTTCCGAGTAATCTCGAACTCTTTCTCACCTATAAGATTGTTCGAGGAGAAAGAGTAAATTATGGGGCAATCTTTGTGTATTGCTTGTTGGAATCTAGAAAGCTTACCAAGAAAAAATATACCTTGGGTAATTTGATTTGCCGACTCTTATATTTATCGGGATACCCGGAAAATGAAATGAATACGAAATTCGTCACAATGATTTTGATAATGCCAACATTCTACAAATGGTAAGAATGCAACGACATTTACCATGGGTTCCTACCAAAGCCGCTAGAGGGCGTGCCCGACATCAACAACAACCTCGGGATGATTTCTTTAATGACAATGAGGTTGAAAATATTGCAAGAGGTGAGTTTGAACAAAGAGATGATGTGGGGAATGAAGAAGAAAATGAAGAAGAAAATGTGGGAAATGAACAAGAAATTAGGGAGGAAGAAAATGAGGAAGGAGATTGTTAGGAATTTTATTGTTTAGATTTTGATGAATGCCATGTAAAACTTAGAATAGAAAGTTGGCACCCCAATTCTTGTTGTAAAATGCATTGTAATAAATAGAGTGACCAAGCCGAGTTAAGTCGCCTACGCCCTAACATGCAAGAAGACAATCAAGACTTGAAGAAAGACTCAATTTGTTAGGCAGTGAGTATGGCAAAAAAAGAGTAGACGGGGAACTCTCTTGAAGAAGCGGTGAGATGCGGTGAGTGGAGCATCATCAAGTCAACTCAAGAAAAGCCAAGTCTCAAAGTTGAAGTGACAGAAGAGTCATCCATGATTGGAAGGCGACTCTAAGTCACCTGGGGAAAGCAAGGAAATGCGATCAAGTCGAGATAAGCGTCAAAAGAACCGTTTAAATCGTAAATCAAGAGAATTACTTAAACAAGTAATATCTCCATACCACTTTTCTCGAAGTGCTCGATCCCGAAGCGTGCAAATGGAATGAACAATGGGAAGCACTACCGTGTCGAACTCCGAAAAGGTGAAAGAACAATTCATACGAGGAAATGGCAATTCCAAGAAGCGCAACAAGACAAGCCAACGACGTAGAAAGTGACTTTAAAAAATAAGCCTATCTCTTCAACGGGCAAATTTTTGAAAGTTCACTATAAAAGGCCGAGGAGTTTGTTTGAGAAAAAAAAGATAGATAGATGACACATATGTGAGATATACAAGCACTTAGAAAAATCGAAACATTCTCAATCCTCAAGCCTACATTACGAAGAACATCAATCCAACACTCACCTGTGAAGGAAAGATAACTTCAATCGGTTGAAGAGGAAAATACCGAAAACAAGGGTCTACATTCCGGAAGGAAGGATTGTAGGAAGGTTCAAGGTTGAGCCAAGTCTTAAGCTTTTGGAGGGCTTCGTGATCAAATCCAAAGAGCTTGAACAAGTGAGTGTAGTAGCAAAGCGGTGCGCCTGTGAAGAAGCCGAGTCGCACGAGAAGCCGGTGAGTGATCAAGGCGTCTCGGATCGAGTCCCAAAGGATCAAGTCGGTGTGTGTGATCAAGACTTGTATACGGATCATTACCACTTTGTAAACCGATCATTACCTAGTGGATTCCTCCAGGAGTTGGAGAAGAGAGGAGTAGAAGAATTACCCCATCTTGAACCTCTATAAAAATTTCATTGTGTCATTTACATTTCAAAGACTTTAATTCTTGCATTTTTAACTCGCTTATATCTTGATAAATTTGCTATCCACTTAATAACTTATAAGTACTAAACCAAGCACTAAATTCTTGCTTAATCAAACTTAAGGGTGTTAAGTCTTCCATAAAACAAAATCACAGTCGGGTTAATTTAGAGCCAACGGTGAGTTACTTCATCAACGGCTCGATTGAGTCTGTTGAGAGATTAACTCTCTTGAGTGACTAAATTGATTGTCCTTCAAGGACACAAAAATTGTGTAGTATCAACTCGAATTTTTAAAAGGACTAAATCGAAAATTTGGTAAGGTTTATTCAACCCCCTTCTAAACCTTACACTTACACCCCTTGGGACCTACAAGTGGTATCGAGCGGTTGGTTCATTGAACCCTCCGCATGGTTCTTGAACTAGATCTCCAAACTTTTCAAAGTCCGCTTTAGTACTTAGACTTTCAAAACTCTTCTTTATCATTAAAAGTTATTATAATGGAAGCAAATTTGACACGCATCCCTATGTTCACTATTGAAGAATTTGATGATTGGAAAATTCGTATGCGAGGCTCATCTATCAAAGATTACATGATGAGATGTGGATAGTGATAGAAGATGGGCCTCTCCGCAAATCTTAAAGGTGAACACAATTTGACGAAGAGCTACGTTGAAGGAGAAGAAGATATTGCTCTAGACCAGTCATGGTTGAAAAACCAAGAACCGAGTGGACAAATGATGAGAAAAAGATATAACCTGGACAATGTAGCCAAGGACATCCTCTACAAAACCTTGGACAAAGCCATGTTCAATAAAGTCAAATCATGCAAAACGGCTAAAGAAATCGGGACAAGTGACATTGATTTGTGAAGGCTCGAAGCAAATCAAAGAAAACAAATTATCGGTGGGTGTCAGAAATTTGAGAACTTCAAAATGATCTCAGGAGAGAACCTGGATCAACTAGACGCTCGGTTCACGAGAAATCACAAATGAGCATCTCGCACTTGGAAAGGAATATACATGAGGAAGGAAATGTGTATGAAAATCCTAAAAAGTCTTTCAAATTGAATGGGAAATGAAGGTCATGGCACGAGACATTCCATGGATCTATCAAAGACATCCAACCATGAGTTATTCTCGGACCTCAAAGCCTACGAGTTTGAGTGAGAAGAAAAGACCGAGGAAGAGACAATTTGTACTCCAAAAACGCTGCTCTAATTGTTAAAGATGGGAAGAGAACGAGGTCAAAGAAGTCATTGACCCGGAAGAAATAACCCCGATGGTTAAGAGGTTCAACAAGTTCTTCAATAAGAACTACAAGAGAGGAAAGGGTGAATCTTCCGAAGACAACACTCGGCTCCTCCAAATCAAGGGAAGATAGGCCAACCAAGAGAAAGATCATCAAAAAGTTGAGTATCAAAGGGTGACAATCCAAGAATGGAAAGGGTGATCAAAAGGTTGAATATCTATCTTTGGAATCAGTAGACAACCAGTCACTATGCCATTGATGCCCATATCGTGTAGTCAACAAATACAGAGATGATGAAGAAGAAAGGAAGGTCTTGAGAGAAAGAAGACAAGAAAGGAAAAAGGCAATGATGGTGCAGCAGAGATCATTGAATCGGCCCAAGTCAAGAGAGTGACTCGAGAGAGAGCGATGAAGCCGACTACTCAAGTGACTCGAAGAAGAAGCCCCGATCCGCTTGATGGCCAAAGAACAAGATCAACTCGACCAAGAAGATGAGGTACAATCTAACTCAACAAACTCGGATACTAGTGATAGTAGTTTGTGACACACACACTTCATCACCCACCGATCTTTATGATTCATTAGGCAAAATGATGAAAGATTTTGAACACATTAAATCCTTACACACACTATTGAATGAGGAAAACAAAGCGACTACTAAAAGTCAAAACTCAAAGTGACTAAGGAGCCGAGTACTCTAAGTCAAATAGTTTGTTGAGAATAAAAGTTTAAAAAGGTGAAAATGCTAAATTAATAAAGTAAATTGTGCTTATAGAAAAGAGGAGAATGACCTCAAGAATGTTATTGCCTCATTTACTAAGGCATCTAAATCATTGGATGATCTTATTATGAGTCAAAGAGAATGTGGAGACAAGACAGCTTAGGATTTAACTCCTCCGTGCTATGTCAAACCTCAAAAGTAATTTTGGAAAAAGGATCTTCAAGTCATGAAGAGTCCGAAAAATCCAAAACTCTAAATGTTGCACACACATTCACTCCAAAGCACAATAACAAGCAAAGCGCCTTGGTTACAAAGGAAAAGGAAAAAATTGCCGAGTTGAGTGTCTTTGAAAGGATAGCCGAGAAGAGATTCACGAGTCCTCAAAGCAAACTCCTAACGAGAAAATACTCGTAAAAAGGAAGCAGAGCTACCAAAAATCCCAGAAAATCCATAAAAGAAATACATATGATGGGAATGGTAGAAAATATCCAAGCCAAGCTGATTGGAATAATGTGAACTATCAAAGATAAACTTATGGAATATAAGCCCAAATGGCAAAGGCCTAGAACTCGGCAAAGGCCATTCCAAAAGTACAAGAGCTTTCATCAAAGACACATATGCACCTAGGCACTACACTCAAAGACACCACAATTACCCAAGAAAGGCAATTGCTAAAACACATATGCAGCATACGGATAAAAGAGGCAATTTGTATGAACCTAGAATTCCCAAGCAATTTGCCAGGATTAATTATGATTATGGCATCGATAGATGGCAACCCCTTAGAGTCAAATCATTTGGCTATAGGTTGGTTGGATCATCTTACAATTCTACCCCTCGGGACCCGGACAAGTATGGGTACCTAAAACTTAATTTCCTTGATTGCGAGGTTCAAAAACAAGTGAGTGCCAAGGAACCTGGTACATGGATAGTGGTCACATTCCGGACACATGACAGAAACAAGAAAAATCTGTCAAAATTCAAGGAAGTTAAAGGAGCAAAAGTCATATTTGGAGGAAATGAAGCTCTGGCGAAATAAGAGGCATTGGATCCATCAAGAGAAATGGATTAGAGATCACGGATGTTGCATATGTTGAAGGACTCAACTTCAATTTACTAAGCATCATCAACTCGTGACAAGGGCTACAATGTTGGATTCAACTTGGGTATATGCCAAATCAAAGATATCGAATCAAATGAAGTTGTCTTTGCAAGGATGTAGACAGAAAAAATATGTATGTAGTGGATTGGTCAATCGCAACACCCAAGACTGTCTACTAGCAAAAGCACAAATTGAATCAAGTTGCCGTGGCACAAAAAGCCGAGTCACCTGAATTTCAAAACAATTAACAAGGCGACAAGAAGTCATCCGGTAGAAGGACTTCGGACTCGAGTATACAAAATGGAGAGTATATGTGATGCATGTCGGAAGGAAAACAAATCAAGTCGTCATTCAAAGAAAAGACATGCCCATCCTCAACAAGAATATTGCATCCGCTTCATATGGATCTATTTGGCCCAAAGTGGAACCGGCCCAAAGCATAAGTGGAAAGAAATACACCATGGTGGTAGTAGATGACTACTCAAGATATACATGGACAATATTCATGTGCAAAAAGAAAGAAACCCTACAAAAACTACCACACGGTGATGAAGAGGATTCAAAACGAGAATAGTCAAACCATTATCAAAATAAGATCGACAGAGGAACCGAGTTTGTCAATGGAATAATAACTCGATATTGTATTGAGAATGGTATTGGTCATGAACTATCGTGACAAGGACTCCACAATGAGAATGGAGTTGCGAAAGAAGGAATAGAACCCTCAAAAAAGCGGCGAGGACCATGTTAGTCAAGCGGGGTTACCAAAAAGATTTTGGTGAAGCAATCAACACGACTCTACACCCAAAACAGATGTATGATAAATAGCGGTGACAAAGACTCCTATGAGATCCTGGTTTGGAAGAAAACCAAATGTTGCATACTTGAGAATATTTGGATGTAAATGCTTCATCCACAACAATGGCAAAGACAACCTAAAGGCTTTTGATGCTAAAGTCGACGAATGTATCTTCTTAGGATACTCGGTGAAAGCAAAGCCTACTGAGGATACTTAACAAAAGAACTATGGTTACGAAGAATCCATTCATGTAGTATTCGATGAGCCAAATGTAAATGGAGAAGACAATGAAGAGTCGGTGATGTGAATCATCCAACCATCTGAGAAGAGTCCTATCTTATGTCAAGTGAAAAGCTGGAATTATCAATTGAGGAAGAAGATGAGATAGTGAATCTCAAAAACAGTGGAAAATTTGCGGTAAGTGATTACGAGAGAGTCGACCCACAAAGAACACAAGCCGCAAGTCGATCAATCCGGCTAACTCACTCCAACCTGATGTAAGATGGCCGAGAGATCATCCACGAGAACTTGTAATTGGAGATATAAAAGAAGGTGTCAAAACAAGATCCGAACTCAACAAGAAGCTATGTTTACTTGCTTCATCTCGCAAATAGAGCCCAAAGACGTGTCACAAGCATTGGATGACACACATTAGATTCAAGCTATGCAAGAAGAGTCAATCGAGTTTGAAAGAAATAAAGTGTGGGAATTAGTGCAAAGACCCATACATCAAAATGTGATTGGCACCAAATGGGTGTTCGAAATAAGATGAACGAGGAAGGTTACGTGGTAAGAAACAAAGCAAGACTAGTAGCCAAAGGATATTGCCAAGAAGAAGGGATAGATTTTGATGAAACATTTGCCCTGTAGCAAGATTGGAAGCTATAAGGATGTTTCTTGCCTATGTCGACTCACAAAAATTTCATTGTATATCGATGGATGTAAAAAGTGCATTCTGAATGGTTTATTGGAAGAAGAAGTGTATGTTGAACAACCTCCGAGGATTTGAAGAAGACTCTTGGAGATAAGGTATACAAACTCAAGAAAGCCCTGTATGGATTGAAGCAGGCACCCGGAGCATGGTATGATACCTTGTCACAATTCCTAATCGAAAATGGATTCACAAAAGGAAAAGTAGATAGAACACTTTTAGAATTCAAGACAAAAAGAGTATCTTGCTTGTTCAAGTATATGTGGATGACATCATTTTTGGATCCACAAACAAAGAGTGTGTGGAAAATTTTCAAACCTCATGCAAAGTAAATTTGAAATGAGCATGATGGGAGAGCCGACATTCTTCCTTGGACTCCAAGTGAAAAAAATTTGAAGGATGGAACCTTCATAAGTCAAACAAAGTACACGAGAGATTTAATGAAGAAGTTTGGTATGGAAGAGAAGTCTTCGTAAAAATACCAATGAACACATCGATCAAAATGGACATGGATGCGGATGGCAAGCGTAGATCAAACAAGATACTGAGCACTTATTGGATCATTGCTCTATCTCACGGCAAGCGGACGGACATCACCTTTGTTGTAGGTGTATGTGCAAGATTTCAATCTGCTCCAAAAGAGAGCCATATGACAAACAAAGAAAGAGAATATTGAGATACTTGAAAGGAAGCCAAGAAGTAGGCCTATGGTATCCAAAGGAAGGTGGATTCAAGCTAATTGGCTATTGATTCGACTATCTTTGGATGCGAGTTGATAGGAAGAGCACTTGAGGCACATGTCAAATGCTAGGAACAGTGATTTCTGGTTTAGCAAGAAGCAAAACTCAATAGCCACCTCTGGTGAGGCGAGAATACATAGTCTGCTGGGGTGTTGTTGTGCCCAAGTCCTATGGATGAGACAATGGTGAGAGACTATGAAATTGAAGAAAAAGAAATTCCAATCATGTGTGATAACACAAGTGCAATTGCAATCACTCAAAATCTGTGTTGCATTCAAGAACAAAGCATATTGATGTCGATATCACTTCATAAGAGATCATGTTGAAAAGAAGGACATCATCCTGGAAAATATTTCAACCGATAAACAACTAGCCGACATCTTCACAAAACCATTATGTGAGTCAAGATTTGAAGAACTCAAACATGAGTTGGGGTTAATTGAGTGAGTGACACTTTCGAGACGAATCAAAGAAGAGAAATGGAACAGAAAAGGGGTGAAAAAGAGCCGAAAATGCAATAAATCATTTCAAGAAATCATTTTGTATTGGAAAAACTGACTACACCGAAGTCGGTGATAATTTGAGTCACTAAGAGAATCGTGAGAAGTAGAGTTAAATCGGCTAAGGGATAAGTGTAAGTCCAGCGGCTACGATAATCTAGAGGGGGTGAATAGATTATCTCCATCTTTTCGTTTTCGACCTCTTTTTCAAACCGAATGCTCAAACACAATAATAAGGTGCGGAATGTAAACAACACACGTCGATTTAAAGAGGTTCAACCCACCTAGGGCCTAATCCTCTACCACCCAAAGTATATCAGGGATGGATTTCAAAAAGAAAAAGAATTTTATTAATTACCAAAATTAATACAAATTCAACTTACAACACCTTGAAGAGCACCACACTCTTCTTCAACACCACCTTTGGAGATTACCACAATCTCCTTTGAAGATTACCACAATCTTCCTTCAACGGCACCTTGTGAAGATTACCACAATCTTCACCCTTGAAGAGCACCACACTCTTCAACACCTCAACAAGAAGATTACCACAATCTTCTCACACCTAACACCTAGTTCACCCAAGTGTGTTCTTACCACAAGAACACTCACAAGGATATCTTGTGTTTGAATGACGACCACAAATTCAAGATTACAACTCGATAATTGATAATACAATAGAGTGCAAGTGTAATCAAGAATAGCCTAGACCTCAAAGATGTGAAAGTGATAAGCTAGGCAATTTTACAACAAGAATAATGACAATGAAAGACCAAGTGTTTGCTTGAAGTGTATCTTGTTGTGTTGTATCTCAATTGTTGTATTGGTTGCTCCAAAACTTCCTCTATTTATAGGAAATGATTGATCAAGCATAGGCTCCTCTTGGGGATTGAAAATCTCTGAGAAAAATACAATTAAAATCAAGAATATAGCTGTTAGAAATCAATCCCACAATTTAAGGAAAGTTTGTCTGCTTTGTCAAACGGTCGAAATTTTTGTCAAAACATAGGGCGGCCGGTCGCGCACGAGAAATAGACGTTGAAATGAATACACAGAAAATAACACAGGCGACTGGTCGACGTCTACCTCGCCCGGTCGACCATCACCCCAACCGGTCCCCTCAAGGATTTTGCAAGGTTTAAAAGTTCTGTTTCAAAACGAAACTTGCAGTAGTCGACCCACTGGCGGCCGGTCGGCCGACCGGACGGTCGACGCCGAGCGGCCGGTCGACTGCTTGTTTTTCTTTCCGTCTCATTTTTGTTTCTAAAAACATCTTCGGTATGGGTTGCCCTATAGGCATTTGGTCGACCACGAGCAGAAATGTTGTCCAATTTTTGTCGAAAATAAAACTTAAGAAATACTCCAAAATATAGTAAAAACATTTTAAACCGATCGGAAGTATTAGGACAACATTTAGAAACATCGTTTGAGAGTGAAAACCCAATAACGTAAAATCATTAAAAGCGTTGTCCAATTTAGACGAAAATAAACTTTGAGAAAATACTCCAGGAAAATATTAAAAACATTTTAAATCATTTAGGAGTATTTGGACAACCTTTAAAAAACATTGTTTTGGTGATAAAATAAAATCATCAAAATTAAGATAAAAACATGTATCAAACAATCTCCCCTTTTTGATGATTACAAACCAAAACAATTTTTACACAAACTAAGAGAGCAATTTTAGAAAAGATTTTCGGTAAAAACATTTGACCGTTTGGAAGCAACCAAAATTTCCAAAAATATTAAAGCAACTAAGTAGGGAGTAAATATTTTCAATATTAAGCACAAGCTCCCCTATCCACAAGCACATCAAGAATAATGTAAGAGCAATAATCCATAAGCTACAAGCTTTAGCTTTTACAATTTGTTCAAGAGCTTATAAGCTCCCCTGTCACAAAACAACATTAAACAATAATATAAGTCCATCAAGCAACAATTGGACTAAGAATAAATCACAACTTATGGCTTTTATGAGCCATAGCTTTTATGACAAGCTTCTTTGAGCTAACGAGCCAATTTCCTGTTTCTCCCCTTTGGAATCATCAAAAGAATGTTAGGATGATAGAAGCATCATAGAAGTATATCAAAGTGCGCCAAAGAAATGGTTTATCCACCTTTGAGCAATTTAGGCTTAAAAACCAAGGAAAATGGGAGAAATGTATCATGAAAAGTTCATACGCTCGTTTTGTTTCCCAAAACATGATCTCAATGAGTATTGAAAACTTGTGGAAGTGAGAGAATCATGTAGAAGTTGAAATTTTCATAGCGACATTTTAACAAACACCTTGTGTGTGTGAAAAATAGAAGAGGTTGTATATAACCTTTGTAAATGGTTCAAGCCAAAAAATTTTCATATCATTAATCAACCTCATTTCAAAGCTCAATCATATGCCCCATATGCAATAAATTGTTCATCAATAAAGAAGCTCAAAGTAGATTCTCAAGGGTTCAACCCAATTG
Source organism: Rehmannia glutinosa (assembly GCA_016081115.2). Lineage (NCBI taxonomy): Eukaryota > Viridiplantae > Streptophyta > Magnoliopsida > Lamiales > Orobanchaceae > Rehmannia > Rehmannia glutinosa. Next base: position 95,271,410 of record CM071927.1, on the reverse strand, counting down.
AGATAAGCTAAGAATGATCAAGGCATTACAAATGCCAAAAATTAGAGCAACCATCAAGTAATAAGTCATGCTTTCAACAATACATGTATCAAAAGTCCCAACATATTTAACTAAGCATAACAAAGCAATAAAAGAAGCACTTTTACCATCAAGTACTTCATACCAATGATCAAACAATGCTTTAGAGTATTTTTACCATCAAATACTCCATCAAAAATCATGATCATCCACAAGTCATTATCAACTTGCAATATTAACCCTTTTAAGAAAAACAAGCAAATATCATTAGTACAAATGAGTTTTACAAAAATTCATCAAAATACAAAACATCATTAATGAAAATGCTAGAAAGTAAAGGGGGTGGGGTAACATCATTCCTCATCCGAGGAGAAGCAAGATCCGGAATAAAGTCCTTGATGAATTTCTTTAACTTGCCGATAGACTTTTGCATTTTAGAGGTCTTTTGCTCCAAAGCCTCATACCTCGTCTCATGAAAAGCCCTCATCTCATCAAATTCGGCTTGAGTATACCTCCTAGGCGGTTGAGCACCGGTATTACCCTCCGGATTGCTCGGTTCGCCTTCTTCCACCAATCTTGCCTTCCCGGCGTCATCAAAGATGTCATTAGGATCGGGAGACTCTTGACCTCTTCCTCTCGCCATTTTGGTTGGTCGGATGTCCATATTCTTGCGCATTGTGACTATTTGGGAGATATTATCAATGTCGAAGTCATTTTGAAAAACTTCCGAGTTAAACTCCGACGAAGGAAGTCCCGATTGAATAAGAAGTTTACAAATCCAATTTCCCATAACCAACTTCTTATTACCTTGAGTAATGGACTCGATTAGACATTGAATAAGTATGGCGCCAAAGTTAAGTGGTTCCCTCCTAGCAATCTTATAAGTCAAAAATAATCCATATTGCTAGGCATCTTTCCCGACTTACCACAAATGCAATATGCGACAATGACCGATAAAATACGATGCTCAAGTGTCATTGCCAACAAAGAATACTTTGGCCATACTCCCAAACACGTCTTAACTTCTTTCATTGATACCCCAACATTTCATCATTCCAAGTCCCACACGAGAAATAATCCCAACCACCTTCTCTAACATGTAAAAAGCGGCAAATATCATTGGGAGTCCATCTAAAATGACGACCCTTTATAAGTGAATTAACGGCTAAGAATCGGCTTTCTATCATTATCATATTGCACCCACATATTAGCATAAAAAAGTTGGATAATATCATCATCATACAACACATAAGCATGCTCCCATAAATACATCCAACCTTGCTCCTCAAAAAATCCTCTAATCGTAGGATACTCATTCGCAAAAAGAACTAAAACGACACATTTTAGTCCTGCATAATAGATTTACCTTTCATCCCCGTATCCTCATAGTACCATTCCGCATACTTATTGATGAAATTAATAGCATTGCGGGAATTAGGAGCTTGAGTAACAAAAGATTTTTTACCTTTCGCCCAACGGCAATTTTCGAGCGAAATTGTTCCGCGGAGCTCGGTGATTTGGGCCCGAGAGAGAATGGGATTTTGAACATCATCACCTTCTTGAGCCACATTTCTTTGAGCGGCTCGAATATCCCTTTGTTCGGCTTCTTCTTGCCGATTTCTTGACGAACCCTCTCCGTCCCTTCTACGCTTGGAGATGGGATTTCGACCGGTGGAATTCTTTGGAGGTGCCATATGTGTAAGATTCTTGCAAAAAGAAGTGAATTAGCAAGAAAAATTTCAAGGATTGATGAAGAATTGAAGATTTTGAAGAAAGAGGGGAAAAAGCGAACAAAGGGTTTGGGATATTTTTGAGTACATTTCACGAATCAAGACAGAGTGTTTTAAAGTGCAAAAATTAAACTGGGCGACCGGTCGAGGTGGGGTGCGACCGGTCGAGGTGCAGGGCGACCGGTCGCCCCTGCTATGACCGTCCCAGGTGATTTTTCTTTCTCCCAGAATTTTCCAAAATTCGATTTTTCACCCCAAAAGTTTTAAAACTTTGCAAAAATATAAGTTTGGACTATATCCAAAAAATATGGGTTTTGGGAAACCATATAAATGATAAAATCGAGACTAAACACGTAGTGCCTTTTAAAAGAAAATATTTGCAAGTTCAATTTAGGGCACTTAAGGGGTCAAAAAGAGATATCTTGAAAGATATGTGCATAATATCGATTTTAAAGAGAAATACGAGTAGACATACCTCGATGGTTTAAGAAACTTGATGACGTAAAAGCCAATGAGTATGAAGTGTGTATCCTACACAATTCTTAGACAACATATGCATAGAAAATTCAAGTGTAGGCAAAAAATATGAGATAACAAAAAGAGCTTATGCTATAAGATTTCATAAGAGATAATAAGCCACATAAGTCTAATGAAAAGCTCAAAAGTTTATAGAAAAACATGCAAGGTCTCTTTGAAACTCATAAATATATAAGAGACCTAAAAAACTTGAAAGATCATATTGCAATTAAGACACAATTAAAAACATGCATATAATTAAAAGAAATAAAATGCATATATAAATGGGGAGATACGGTTTACCAATTTCGCCGTTTCCATGGGTTGTGTCTTTCCCATTGTTGATGATGATATCTTCCCATTTGGAAGTCACTTTGTTGATGATGACTTCCTTGATTACTCCATTTCCAAGGTTTGTTACCTTCCCATGGTTGATGGTTTCTTCTTCTTTGAAAATCATCTTGTTGATGATGTCTTTGCCATTTCCAAGGATTGTGTTCTTCCCATTTTTGATTATACGTTCTTCTTGGAAATTGGCTTTGTTGAGAGTAGTTCCTTCTTTGATCAAATGAAACGTTCATTTGATGTTTTCTTGGTGGCATGAATTTTCTCCGATTTTTGCTTTGCCGGGTACCTAATAGCACATTGTTTTGTGGTACCCTCATGTGTTTGGGTCCTTTAAGATTAGCTTTGAGACTTTTAGGTCTCCAACAATATTTAGAGCTATTTCTAGCCCGACAAGAATTAGCCATATGACCCTTTTTGCCACAATAAAAACAAGTAGTAATTTAGGAGTATAATGACCAATATGCATAGTGACTTGATCCTTTTTCATATGATTAACAACTTTAGGCTTATGATCAAGTCCTTTATCACAATTATGAATATCAACAATATTGGACATTTTATTGGTACTCAAGTTGGATTTTAATAAATCCTTTTTCATGCAATCAATATTCTCAACAAGAGTACTATTTTCTTTTTCAAGGTTTCCAACCTTGTCAAGTGTGGTGGTGTGAGCACATGATAGTGATTCATAAGAAGTAAATAAACTATCCTTATCATTTTTCAAAACAATGAATTCTTTTTTTCAAATTTTTGTATTTAACAAGTAAGTCTTGGAATTCATCTTGTAGCTCATTATAATCATTTTGCAAGTCACTATATTCATTTTGCAATTCATTGTCATAAGAAGTAGAGGGTTTAGAACTTACCTTGTTTTCTTCTTCGATGCCCATAAGACATTTTTCGGCTTCATCATCGGAATTTGTAAGAGGCTCATCCCATATTGTTGGATTTGATGTTGTATCCATTTGAGAAGTAGATGCTTTTGAGTTGCTCCTTTTATTTGCATATACTTCATAGATGGCTTCTAGTTTTTCCATACTTCATGTCCGATCGAATACCTACAACATGATCAAATTCCAAGGTGGTAAGTGAACAATGTAAAATATTAAGAGCTTTACCATTTAAGGAGATGATTCTCTTCTCTTCATCATTGAGCTCTTTGAAGCCTTTAGAGGTGTGTGGTGTATTCTTTGTCGGAATGGATTCTCCATTGATGACGGTGTTCCAAATATCGAACCCGCAACTTTGTAAGTAGCATTCCATTCTTTCTTTCCAAAATATAAAATTTTTGGAATTAAACCGAGGTGGCTTGGTGGTGGAAGTGCGGAAATTTGAGCTTCGTTCGTAGCCGTCGATCGTTTCTCTTCACTCGCGATGTGAAACGAGCTTACCAAAGAGTTTGGCTCTGATACCACTTGTAAGTCCAAGCGGCTACGATAATCTAGAGGGGGGGTGAATAGATTATCTCCATCTTTTCGTTTTCGACCTCTTTTTCAAACCGAATGCTCAAACACAATAATAAGGTGCGGAATGTAAACAACACACGTCGATTTAAAGAGGTTCAACCCACCTAGGGCCTAATCCTCTACCACCCCAGTATATCCGGGATGGATTTCGAAAAGAAAAAGAATTTTATTAATTACCAAAATTAATACAAATTCAACTTACAACACCTTGAAGAGCACCACACTCTTCTTCAACACCACCTTTGGAGATTACCACAATCTCCCTTTGAAGATTACCACAATCTTCCTTCAACGGCACCTTGTGAAGATTACCACAATCTTCACCCTTGAAGAGCACCACACTCTTCAACACCTCAACAAGAAGATTACCACAATCTTCTCACACCTAACACCTAGTTCACCCAAGTGTGTTCTTACACAAGAACACTCACAAGGATATCTTGTGTTTGAATGCGACCACAAATTCAAGATTACAACTCGATAATTGATAATACAATAGAGTGCAAGTGTAATCAAGAATAGCCTAGACCTCAAAGATGTGAAAGTGATAAGCTAGGCAATTTTACAACAAGAATAATGACAATGAAAGACCAAGTGTTTGCTTGAAGTGTATCTTGTTGTGTTGTATCTCAATTGTTGTATTGGTTGCTCCAAAACTTCCTCTATTTATAGGAAATGATTGATCAAGCATAGGCTCCTCTTGGGGATTGAAAATCTACAGAAAAATACAATTAAAATCAAGAATATAGCTGTTAGAAATCAATCCCACAATTTAAGGAAAGTTTGTCTGTTTGTCAAACGGTCGAAATTTCTTTCATCAAAACATAGGCGGACCGGCCGCACGTAAATAGACGTTGAAAAGAATACACAAAGAAAATAACAGGGGACCGGTCGACGCGTCTACCTCGGACTGGTCGACCATCACCCCAACCGGTCCCCTCAAGGATTTTGCAAGGTTTAAAAGTTCTGCTTTCAAAACGAAACTTGCAGTACCGGTCGACCCCAGGCGGCGATCGGCCGACCGGATCGGTCGACGCCTGAATGCACCTGGGTCGACCGCTTGTTTTTCTTTCCGTCTCATTTTCTGTTTCTAAAAACATCTTCAGGTATGGGTTGCCTATATAGATGCCAGGTCGACCACGAGGTAAATGTTGTCCAATTTTTGTCGAAAATAAAACTTAAGAAATACTCCAAAAATATAGTAAAAACATTTTAAACCGATCGGAAGTATTAGGACAACATTTAGAAACATCGTTTGAGAGTGAAAACCCAATAACGTAAAATCATTAAAAGCGTTGTCCAATTTAGACGAAAATAAACTTTGAGAAAATACTAGGAAAATATTAAAAACATTTTAAATCATTTAGGAGTATTTGGACAACCTTTAAAAAACATTGTTTTGGTGATAAAATAAAATCATCAAAATTAAGATAAAAACATGTATCAAACAATAATGGCCGAGTCACTTATAAACAAAGTGACAAAAATCTTTGTCGTTTTGACTAAGCGGGAATGTCTTAAGGAATACGTCGACAATGATGATGTGTACGGACATAAAGCCGCACACCAAGCTTATGATTGGATATAAATCTGCCGCATTAAATACGAGAAATGAAATGCTAAATAGGCGTGCAAAATCTAAGCCGTTGATTTCGATCACATTTCAAAACCACCCGCACGCCCTTTCATAAACCATATTTAAACCATTTTCATTCGTTTCTCTCTCACACTTCTAAAACTGTTCATCTCTTTCTCTCAAAAGCAAAGGCAAAAATTCTCTCGAAACCCTATCTATCTTCAAATCAATTTCTCGAGTTTTTCTTCGATATAATCCTAAAAATGGCACCAACTTATGACTTTACCAAGTTAGGAAAGCAAATCCACACCGGCTCTACGGTGGATTTCGACTTTGGAATGGTGAAACAGGGGTCCGACGACACCCTAGTGAAGAAAATCATTGAAAAGTTAGAAACATCCGTCGAAACCGTTTCGGCGTTAGAATACCCGATGACATATGTGGAGGAGGTCGTGCAATTCTACGTGAATGATGAGATTCACGATGAAGGAATCAAGTCATCTGTTCACGGAAAGCGGTGACTATCTCCTCGCCAAGGATTTGGCCAAACATTGCTCACTACCAGCAGAGGGCGCATCGAGATTAACGGCGATGTAAACCTGGCCGATGCTTGGAAAGAAATAGCAAGCCTGACTTTTTGATAAAATGGTGTATACAAAGAAACAAGAGAGACCGAAGGAGGATTATCACAAGTCGTTGGACATCATTGCCAAATGTATCGACATCAAGTTTGGCGACTTTGACCAATCTGGTGAAAGGCAAAGCTGATTGTAATGCATTTTGCAATCATCGAAGAAAAGAAGATAAACTGGGCTGAGTTTATCTACAGAACTTCTGCGAACGTGAGAAACAAATCCTTCAAAGAAGATGGCACATTTGGAGGATCCCTAGGATATGGCCTAGTGATTGGCCGGCTAATGGAGGTGAAAGGAGTCTCTCTTAGACATGGGAAGGCATTCCATGTTAACAAGAGGATGTTGAGCAAACCTCTCGGGCGCATGAAGAAGAGAGCTTACGCCAAGAGAGCGACACGGTGAGGGGAATCGGTGACCTCGAAGATACAAATTGTTTCTCTCCATTAAGAAGAGAGCGCCCAGCTAGCTACTAAGAAAGATTGCTGCCCTGCAGCAAAGAAAACAAACATGCTCCGCCCGCGGCAGAGTCACTGCCCTGCGGCCGTGTCTCCCGCCAGCAGTGGTCGAGAAGGACTCACAAATACCTTCTCCGATCGTCAAAAAGAGGAGAACCGAGAAGCCACGACGGCCTGCTCCTCGAGAAAAAGACACCAAGACGCCTGACCGCCCAAGACTCGAGAGGACACCGTCTCTCGAACAGAAATTCCTGGTACAAACTAGAGACGAAGAAGAATCATCAAGCGATCAATGGAGAAACCCGGTGAGTCGAGTTACTCAGCTAGAGAAGATAGATCGAGACTACCGGAGAAGTAGAGTCTCCGGATGTAATTGATGAAACAGACCAAGTCTGTCAAGGCGTCACAGAGGCAACTCAAGACACAAATGTAGTTCACACGGTGAAGCACAAGAAGAACCGCTAGAGCAGAGATAGTGATGTAATGATCCTATCCCCACCTTACCCGGACATCCAAAATCGTCTGCGTGAGTGGAGGAAATGGAAGTTGAGTAAGTCGAGGGAACAGTTCCAACGGCCGAGTTTATAGAAGAAGAAGAGGAATCGCTGCTAAATTTCCTTCGACTAAACATCGTGTCTGCCCCAAAGACTTGATGAAGACAATCGCTTAGATATCCTGCAGATTTACAAGGAAAAGGAGAGAGAAAAGCAAGTCGAGGAAGCCGAGGCACGTGAAAAGCGCAAGCATATGCCCTATCTCCGGCACCACGTAACACACACATCCTCTCCTTGATGTCTTCTCGGACGGTGATGAGGATCCGCAGAATCTTCTTTGCCGCGAGAAGAGTTGCAAATGCGGCAAGCATTGCGAGAATCGTAATCCTTCACGAGCAAAGATTGATAGAGGACAGGAGAGTCCTCGAACACACGGTGAAATCGATCCAATGGGAGTGGTTCAAAGAAATCGCCATCGTTGTTGTTCTGCTACCACTTCCCCACTCACTCGGAAGAAGGCGATAAGGAAATGGCGATGAAATCGGGATAGTGGGGACCCCGGTCGAGCCAACCCCTATTGAAGGTGTCTTACCACCGCCCCAACGGCTGAACATTCAATAGCAACAAATGTAGGGAGTTTGGAGACGAGTGACCCCATTCCAAGTCACTCACCGGTGGTGCGCCCGAGGGGAAACTCCCTCCACCGCAGCAGCAAGGTCGGAGGATGCTGCGGATGACTCCACAACGAATCAAGGAGGCGAAGTAGAGAAAATACAAACACAAGAAGAACGAGCAAGTTGTCATCAACGAAGCTTTAGCTTGAGACTGTCTCGGTGAGGTGCCAACCGCTCGAGGAAAAGCTAATGACGGCTGGCGATGCGATCGAGGCACGGAAGGAATGTACGGGAGTTAACACTGGCGATGAAAGTGCAATCCATGGGGTTGAGACTCCAATGGATGCCACCGCAGAAGACCCTAAGGCGGTGACACTGTCGAAAGGGAGGACAAGTGCCTCGCTCGCAGAGAGACTCGGCCGGAGGTAATGAAGGCCACGGGAGGTTGAGACTTCAGGGTAAAGAAGTCAAGTAGAGAACATCCTCCCGCTATAATCGACCCATCCGAGAAGGAGATAAGCGCACTTCATGATTCCCAAGATAATCCCGATGTATCCTTTCTCCGGGATCGGCGCGGCGAAGAAGTTTTCGAGTCATCCCCGTGCCAAATCCAAAAGACTCGGCTATGGATGTTCCAAGCACGAGCAAGTCGATCCCAAGACTACGTCAAACCTTTAACTTTGATGATGAGCCACCAATGGAAATCTCATCATCGTCCGATGACGCTCGAGATAAGGCCGAGGACCGTCTACGCATTTAATTGGAAAAATCATTTGAGACCAACGGTCATTAAGACAAATGTGAGGCTCAAAGAAACTAAGACCAACGGTTGTTGAGGCAGTGAGGCTCAAGAAACGGGACTACTTCACAACAAGACCCGGTGAACCAAAGATCCATCGCGCAGCTCCTCAAGCGCAAAGATGATCGATACCCAAAAGAACTTCACGCGCACCGCTCATCATCGAAGCAGATCCCGGTTGGCGGCGATGAATCTTTTGTAGAATCTTTCCTTTTTCACTTGGAGATACGTAACTCCACGAAGAGTCGAAACGAGCAAGCACGCTATCACAAACCAGCTCCTGTTCTTCCATCGACACCATTGTTCCGGTGATTATGATTTTGACGCATTGCATGGCCATCACCGCAATGTGAAGAATCGGTTTGAAGTTCGAGAAGTGTTCAAGGCACTATTTCTTGAGGTTGAACGGATGGAGAGGCATCGTGCCTCTTTGGATATGCGATCGACAACGAGATGCCACCCCACAAACCGACTTGAGAGGCATTGATCGAATCGGGGAATGGTGGCAACAAAGATCAAACAATGCGTGTGGAACAAGTAAGATACTTCAGGACATTGTTCAACAAGTCATTAGTGTGGAGAGTCGAAAATGCCGATGCAAAAACTAAGCCGAGAGAACATATTGAGCACATGCATGAAGCTCATACTCGCCGAGATAAAGCTCTGCGTGAGCAAAATACGAATGATCTCGGCGTTTGGAAGAACACATGACTAGAAAATTCAGCCTTCTCATGGTGAGATGAAGCTAATTTCAGTGAGTCTAACGCTACTCGATCCGAATTTCGTCTTTGCCGCTTACAACGCAGCAGACTTGAAAGAACTTCGACTATCCGCAGCTCGACTTCATGCTTGCCAAAGATGTTCCCCGGGGTTCCTCTATCCTTTGATGATGCCAAAAAGGGGAAGAGGAATACCTTAAAGCGACAAAATCAATTTGAAAAGAAAGAAGCGGTGAGAAGGGAAAATCGGTGAGGAAATTTTGAAACAAAAGAAAGGAAAATCACGAGGGGGAAGGATCAAAAGATATGACCTTGATGATTGCACAAACCCCCAACAAGGTCCACACGGTGACATTATAAGCAACAAACTCCCCGTGACTCCCGCCACTCCAACACTGCTTTGTATCATGGTGAAAAGAGAAAAACAATTGAAGCGGGGATGAAGGAAGTGGAAGGAAGAATGGATGCCCGGTCATGAACATCTTGAAAGAACACGGAGGCATTCCGGTGAAGAGAGAGACACCTATGCCATCTCGGATGTCGGGACGAGCCACGATCAGTTGATGAATTTAAAACGCTCGAATCGAGGATATTTTGCAAATATGTCCATGGCTCAAGCTTGGGACTTGTCTTGGGAAAAGGGTCTCACGTTATGTGAAGAAGAAGCCGACAGTGCGACAGACTTAAGCGATCACTCTGCTGGTCACTCCGCCGGTCACTCAACCGGAAAGAAGAAGACCCAAGACAAAGATACGCCCAGGAGGTAGAGGAAGAAGCGGCGATGGAGGAAGAAGCTTGGACACTAGGCCTCCGCCCAAGAATATTGAATACGTAGATCCGGGAAAGAAAGGAGGGATCTCATTTGGCCGGGCTTGACCAAGTGGCGAATTTGAAAGTGGCTAAAACTAACGCCGAGTATGCAAAAAGAATAGAAGAAGAAAACAAGAGACAAACTCGGCTATGGCGGGGAGAGACAGGAAAGAATAAGAAAAAGATGAAGGCTGCCAGGAAGGCATATGAAAAGAAAAAGAAGGCGGTGACATTGACGAGAAAAAGAGAAGAAAGAGAAGAGATCTTGAACAAGATGAAAGAAGGAGACAACGAAGGAGATGAAGTGTTCTTTGTCCAACCCTTCGTGTATTTTATTATGTAAATACATACAATGTAAGTGTACGTAATAAAGCTATAAATTCTTTATTTTTTTGTGAAGACAATTATATGCTCGATACACCTTGTGATTGTGTTAAGTACAAGAATGATATGATCAATAAAAAGATTGATTCTGCGATACATTCTATGTCAATACACTATCTCGTATGTATCTTTGTTATTTGCATTTTTGAATGGTTTAAGTTTTGGCATCATCAAAAAGGGGAAATTGTTAGGAATTTTATTGTTTAGATTTTGATGAATGCCATGTAAAACTTAGAATAGAAAGTTGGCACCCCAATTCTTGTTGTAAAATGCATTGTAATAAATAGAGTGACCAAACGAGTTAAGTCACCACGCCCTAACATGCAAGAAGACAATCAAGACTTGAAGAAAGACTCAAATTTGTTAGACAGTGAGTATGGCAAAGAAGAGTAGACAGGAACTCTATGAAGAAGCGGTGAGATGCGGTGAGTGGAGCATCGGTCAAGTCAACTCAAGAAAAGCCAAGTCTCAAAGTTGAAGTGACGGAAGAGTCATCCAATGATTGGAAGTCGACTCTAAGTCACCTGGGGAAAGCAAGGAAATGCGGTCAAGTCGAGATAATCGTAAAAGAACCGTTTGAGTAAATCAAGAGAATTACTTAAACAAGTAATATCTCCATACCACTTTTTTCTCGAAGTGCTCGACCCCGAAGCGTGCAAATGGAATGAACCAATGGGAAGCACTACACCGTGTCGAACTCAAAAGGTGAAAGAACAATTCATACGAGGAAATGGCAATTCCAAGAAGCGCAACAAGACAAGCCAACGATCGAAAGTGACTTTAAAAAATAAGCCTATCTCTTCAACGGGCAAATTTTTGAAAGTTCACTATAAAAGGCTGAGGAGTTTGTTTGAGAAAAAAGATAGATAGATGACACATATGTGAGATATACAAGCACTTAGAAAAATCGAAACATTCTCAATCCTCAAGCCTACATTACGAAGAACATCAATCCAACACTCACCTGTGAAGGAAAGATAACTTCAATCGAGTTGAAGAGGAAAATACGAAAACAAGGGGTCTACATTCCGGGAAGGATTGTAGGAAGGTTCAAGGTTGAGCCAAGTCTTAAGCTTTTGGAGGGCTTCGTGATCAAATCCAAAGAGCTTGAGCAAGTGAGTGTAGTAGCAAAGGCACCGCCTGTGAAGAAGCCGAGTCGCACGAGAAGCCACGGTGAGTGATCAAGGCGTCTCATCGAGTCCCAAAGGATCAAGTCGGCTGTGTGATCAAGACTTGTATCTGGACTATTACCACTTTGTAAAACCGATCATTACCTAGTGGATTCCTCCAGGAGTTGGAGAAGAGAGGAGTAGAAGAATTACCCCATCTTGAACCTCTATAAAAATTTCATTGTGTCATTTACATTTCAAAGACTTTAATTCTTGCATTTTTAAGCGCTTATATCTCACGATAAATTTGCTATCCACTTAATAACTTATAAGTACTAAACCAAGCACTAAATTCTTGCTTAATCAAACTTAAGGGTGTTAAGTCTTCCATGAAAACAAAATCACGATCGGGTTAATTTAGAGCCAACAGTGAGTTACTTCATCAATGACTCGGTTGAGTCTTTGAGAGATTAACTCTCTTGAGTGACTAAATTGATTGTCCTTCAAGGACACACGGTGTGTAGTATCAACTCTGAATTTTTAAAAGGACTAATCGAAAATTTGGTAAGGTTTATTCAACCCCCTTCTAAACCTTACACTTACACCCTTGGGACCTACAAAGATGAAGACGAGTTGGATGTTGAAGATCTAAATCTCAAAGAGAGAATGGCCAAAGTGGAAAGAGAATCATTTAGAGATGTGGCCTCTCTTAGAAAAGAGCTCCGGGTTGTGAAAAAGGAAAATTCTAGTTTGAAAAGTCAATCGACAAATTGAAGAAATTCATCAAAGATCTCATTTCCGGAACTTGCTTCTCTTCGGACGAAGATTGATGTCCCCCCTTTTTTAATCTCTAGCATTTTCATTCATGTTGCTTTGTATTCTTATGAACCTTTGTAAAACTCTTTCGTACTAATAAAATTTGCTTGTCTTCTTGAAAGGGTGAAAATTACAAGTTGATAATGACTTGTGGGTGATCATGGTATTGGTGGAGTATTTGATGGTAAAAATACTCTAATTTAAGCATTGTTTGATAATTAGTATGAAGTACTTGATGGTAAAAGTGCTTCTTTTAATGCTTTGATCATTATGCTTAGTTGGATATGTTGGGACATTTGATATATCATACATGTATTGTTTAAGGCATGACTTATATTACTTGATGGATGCTCTAATTTTTGGCATTTGTAATGCCTTGATCCGTTTTGGCTTATATTATCTCAATTGGGTTGAACCTTGAGAATCTCTTTGTTGAGCCTCTTATTTGATGAACTAATGTTGCATATGTTGCATATGATCTTATTGAGCTTTGAAATGAGGATGATTGATGATTCTTGGCTTGAACCATTTACAAAGGTTATATACAACCTCTTTTATTTTTCACGCTCACATAGTGTTCGATGAAATGTCGCAATGAATATTTCAACTTCTACATGATTCTCTTGCTTCCTAATGTCTTAAAATCCTTTTGAGATCATGTTTTTGGCAAACAAATGCGCTTATGGATTTGTCTACAGCTTATCACTTTCACATCCTTGAGGTCTAACAGGTTATTCTTGATTACACTTTGCACTCAAATTGTATTATTCATTATTGAGTTGTAATCTTGATTTTATGTTAGTGGACGTGAGATGTGAAGAGACAGAGACATGCGGATCATTAGTGGACGTGAGAGATAGAGAATGGGGGGACTAGTGAGTCGGTGAGAGGGAACGTGAGATAGAAAGAGAAATGGGAACTAGTGAGAGGAGAGAGAAAGGAGAGGGGACCATGTGAGAATCCGTCTCACGGATTTAGATCAGTAAACGGTCTCACAAGAGACCTCCCCTTTATTTTTTTTTTACTCTCATATGAAAGGATGGTACGTCGAGACTACATTGAGCATTATTCTCGCCTCTTATTAATTTATCTTTCTTGAAATAAACAATAGCCAATTCAAGAGTACGATATTATCATAGGTACAATGATCCATGTCATATACACTATTGTAAGAATAATTTGTTATAATTCATGATTATCAACAAAAGTTTGTTTCAGTTTCAATCCATTAATAAAATAATAAAATTTATCGACTTAATAAGATCCAAAATTCAACTCAAGTTCGAGCTCAATTAATAAAATACATCTAAAAAGATTAAACTACAACCACAATTTGTATTAACAACTACAAGAAAAAGGTTTTTTGTGTCAACCTTTTTGTCGTTATAAAAGACACAAAATCGTAGCAAATAGTTTTCTTATGACAACAAATCATCTCAAAATAGTGGTCACAAACGAGTGTGTGGCAAAAATTATTTGAAACAACATCATTTGTTGCCACAAAAATATTTGTGACAAGCGTCGTTGGAAAAACTACTTGAAACGAAAATTCTTGGGATCTGTTTGTATGGTATTTGAGACAATATGTTGTTGCAAATAGTCGACAAATAGGAAGAGTATTTGTAACGATTTTGTATCGTCGTCACAAATACTACTTAATTTTGTTAGAGCTTAAACATATTTGAGACAACACGTCGTCACAAATACTACTTAATTATCTTTAGAGGTTAAACATATTTGAGACAACACTTTGTCATCACAAATACTACTTAATTATGTTAGAGGTTAAACATATTTGAGACAATATTGTCGTCACAAAAACTCCAAGTATATTTATTTTTCAATTTTTTCAATTTTATATTTTTTAGTTTTTAAACTGTTATAAACCACAGTAAGTACAATATATCATGTATCCCTATATAGCAAACACAACTATTATAAAACGCAAGTTCAATATTATCCATAATCCATAAACAACAAAATATATGAAGTATAAGTGTATTACAAAAAATCGGTGTTATAGTCAAGGTTAGCACGAACTAGGAAGAGGAATATTCTATCGAGTCATAGGCCAAGAAATTAGGCGATCTTAAGTCATTCTCTCCCACACCAAAAGGTAATAGTCCTAATCATCTATGTACAATATCATCATCATCATGGGGGAGTGGGTGTAGTTCTTTGGAGTGGGATCGAAGATGAAGGCGCAACACTTAAAGATGACGATGGTGGAACACCAAAGACGCCCAAGCCTTGGTAGAGACACGCTGGATGCAATTGAACTATGAGATCATGGAGGCGGTGTAGGCATTAGTCAACTCATCCAATTGTCCAACCACCTCCCGATCCTCTCACAAGGAAACTATAGCGGTAGCATCGGGGGCCTCGATGATGCGCATGCGGTAAGGGGTCCAACTCCGAGATATGTCCTCTCCACCGACCCAACACCTCTACATAAGAGCTATCTCTTTTATAGGACCTGAGGCTGCATCAGCCCTATTGGAACCAGATGCTTCCATCTGATTGGCTCTATCCTCCAAACGACGCTACATATTTAAGAAGTGAAACTATATATAAATAAATTCAAGTGTGAAATTAATCAAACATGTAATTACAACCAAAAATACTTACTTAAGTCTCTTGACTTGGGAATTCCCGAATCTCTCGCATGTGTATGCATTTCTCTCCAATTTTCAAGAACAGGTTGAGGCTCATGCGCCTTTGTGTTGGCCTGTCAAACCATAACATAACAATTAACAATATATCAACATATGCTCCAATTAGCGCCCTTTCTAGCTTACTTGAATTTTAATGCGAAAATAATAAATAAAGAGAAATACTTTAAAAATGTCTAAATCACGAAATAGTAAAAACTTTTACTATTCGTTCGAAAAAGATTTGTAGCGGAATTAAATGCTTATAATCAAATAATTACTTGTCCAAAAACATTCGTGATCGAAAATAGAAGTCATTTAACATTTAATAAAATAAAATAATTTCATTGACATGGGTTCCTTGAGTAACTGCGCTCCGCCATCTCCTTCCTCTCAAGTATTCTCATCTGAAAATTTCTACATTCGTGGAATGAGCTACGAGAGCTCAACAAGTAATCGATGCATGAAGCCTCAAAGTGCATTATCTTAACATTTATAACCTTGAAAGACTTTATATTTTCTTGCTTAAAAATCTTTTCTTTCATTGCTTAAAACTTTCTTTCGCATAAAATGCATTTCGTTGCATGAAACATTCTTAGGACACGAGATCACTTGGTAACACATTGTTCTAATCGAGTGTGATAGAGCCTTGTTATTTGGAACCCTTGAATATTTTGCCCCGAAGCCCATTTCCATTCGTTTGCCCGAAGGCCCAATTTCATTTGTTTTGCCCAAAGGCCCTTTTCCTTGAATATTAACATTAGCCGCAAGCGGCACATTGTCGGAACGCTGGTCCCCCGAGCCCATTTCTCACTCACTCTAGCATCATAGAACAATGTGCACTCATTTCTTTGAAAAACATATTATTAACTCTAAATCTTAAAACTTGACTTTACTCAATCTTATCATGCTCGTGAAATGATATGAACATACATTAACATGATGCATGAACCTAAGTGATGCAACTTTTTATTAAAAACGAGAATAAACGCAAGTGCATATCATAATAATTAAATCATAACTTTTCATTAAAAACGAGAATAAACACAAGTGCATATCATAATAATTAAATCACAATGGTTAGCAAATATATTAAAAGTAAATATGACATCAAACAGGGTAAATGAGGATAAACATACATTCACATACTCAACATTAATTAGAAAACCTTGTATCTAATTAGTTAAGAAAAAGTACATTTAGTTAATTAGAGATGAACCTTATGTTCAACTAATCATTGAAAATCCTACATTCATTTAATCAGGGATAAACCTTGTACTCAACTAATTAGGGAAACATTGCGTTCATTTAATTAGTTAATTCTAGAGTCTAGATTCAAATTTACTTGGGAAAAAGTCATACGTTCACTTAGTTAGGGGAATACCCTGCATTCATTTAATTAAGGGAAGACCCTATATTCAATTACTCAAACCTCTTTAGGAAAAAACCCTACATTCAAATAATTAAGGAATAGTCCTACTATTTAGGGTAAACTCTACATTCAATTAGTAAGGAAAAAACCATTCACTCAAACAATTCAGTTAGTTAGGAGAAACCCTACATCCAATTAGTCAGGGATAAACCCTATGTTCAACTAATTAGGAAGAACTTTACATCCAATTATTCAAACTTATTTAGAAAAACCTGGATTAATGTAACAAACTCTTAACTGAAGTAACAAAATAATTAACTCTTTTGATTATTAACCCACAAACCAACAAAATACATGTATCAATCAATGAATCAATAAAGAATTATGCCTTTTCAGTCCTTGATCAACAATAATTATTACCAAAACAGGCGGCTTTTAGGCTTTTTAACTTGGCTAGGTCTCATTAGGCATCTATGATCTAACCCGTAACAATTATATATATACAATTGTAAGCTTCATATCTTATACTATAAAGAATTACCAGTAGATCTATGTTGTCACATTTAAGTTCCTCGAATTCTTAACTCCAAAGAAAAAGATTACCAATGAAAGTGAATAATCCAACAAAATTGCTATCCAGTACATATCTCTTAAAATTTAACTATACAACAAACAGATGCTCATGGATGTTACCATTATTACGTATGTGTACAATTCTAATATAAAGATATTAAGCATAGATGAAAATTTGACATAGACGATCCACGTAATATATAAGAGGAATTACTTGCAATCAACATAAAAATCACTAACAATAACATTAAAATCCTAATTCTAGGTGAGACTAAAGAGATTACTTGCATGTTCGACTTAGGGTAGTAAAATTCTTTTCAGGCCTCTTTTGAATCAATCGCGGTGGGGAAGTCTCCTATCTTTCTTCTCTTTTCTTTTCTTCTCTCTTGGCCGAATTCTCTCTTCTCTCTAGGCGTCTCCTATTGTGTTCCCAATGTGTGTGTTTTACGTGTCTTATATCTGTGTTTTAACCTACTCCTAATTGGACTAGGTTTATAACTATCTTGCTAACAATGTGGGCCTAATTTAATACTCTAAACTAATTAAAAGTCCAATTATTCGTATAAGGCCCAAATAAAGTAAATCACAGTCCCATTAAAAAAGCTCTTTATTATCCATAATTTAATAAATTAACTATCTAGTGAAATCCTTAATACATTTCCAATTCTCCATTATTATTCCATGAAATAAACTAATAACATAATTAATAAAATTCTTGTTAAAGCATAAAAATCCGGATCGTTACACTCCAACAAACGAATCTGTTTATATAACCTTTACACAATTGAAAAGGCCAAGAAAGTGCTCAAAAGGCAGTGAACTTAATTATTTTGAACTAATAATGCAGTTTGAAAGTAATGTAACATTACCGAAATAAACAAAACATTGCACTACCACTCAAAACACTCTCAATAGGCAGACACAAGAGTAATATAACCTTACCAGATGGATCAACAGTGCCTCAATCAGATGAAAACCAACTATTCTGCCAAAGTTCAACGCATAAACGATCAAAATACTTATAATAAACCATTATGCAGTAGCAACTTATCTTTGATTACAGTACAACTCATAAAGATAATATCACATCCGTGATAAACTCGCACAAACAAGATTATCTTTCATAAATTATCATTACTAACAATGTCTATTGTAATTTGTACTTTACAGAAATAAATTATAACGAAATCAAATTGTAACTTGTAGTCTGTTATGTATGGATCAGAAAGAAATACAACAAAATCAGAATTATATCCCATTTTCTGTGGTCCTGAAACCAGTAAAATATGACTAGTCAATTGTTCATCATTGATTAAAGCTGTTTTATAACTCTGAAAGCCTTAACTTCCCTTGAGCCTCACATTTTAATCGTTGAGGAATTTGAGCTAAAAAACTGCTTAGGTAATCTAAAACATTTCAAATCATACCAAGAAAAAATTTATTAAAATTGCATATCCATAGAAGAAAAAGATAAAAGGATTTCAGGGTAAAGCCGAAGATTAATATTACCAGCATTTGACAAAGGTGTTTGATAAATGGTTTTATCATGATTTTGATGATTTTATTTTTATACCAAAACAATGTTTTTAAATGTTGTCCAAATACTCCTAATTGATTTTACTAATTTTCCGGAGTATTTCTTGAGTTTATTTTAGACAAAAATTGGACAACACTTTTAATGATTTTGTGTTAATGTGTTTTTACATCAAAACAATATTTCTAATGATGTCCAAATACTCCTGTTCGGTTTAAAATGTTTTTACTAATTTTTCGGAGTATTTTTTGAAGTTTATTTTCGATAAAAATTGGACAATACTTTTGTCTCGTGCTCAACCTAGTCGCCCTATAGGGCAACCAAGATTACTGAAGATGAGTTTTGAAGCGAAAGCGAGGCGTTTGAGAAAACCAGGAGGTCGACCTAGAAGTCGACGGTACCGGAAACATTACAGTAACGCCCGTAATGAAAATATGTGTGAGGGCGGCCAAGTCCAATAGGTGGGCGACCGGTCGGACTCTATATGCCGACGGTCCGACCCACGGGACCGTCCCCGTGAAATTTTCTTTGCAATCTTTCTTTTCTTCTATCGGTGCGCGATCGGCCGCTTTATGTTTTGACAAGAAAATTCTAATCGTTGTGCAAACAGATGACTTTTCCCTAAATTATGGGATTGATTCCTAATGACTATAATCTTGATTTTAATTGCATTTTTTTTTTTTTTTTGTAAAAATCAGCCCCCAAGAGGAGCCTATCCATGTTCAAGACATCCTCTATAAATAGATGAAGATTGAAGCTACACAACAAGAGAGAATACTACAACACAACAAGATACATTCAAGCAAACATATTTGTTCTTCATTGTTATTATTCTTGTTGTAATTTGCCTAGCTTATCACTTTCACATTTTGAGGTCTAGGCTTTATTTCTTAATTACACTTGCACTCATATTTGTATCATTCATTATCAAGTTATAATCTTGAATTTTGGGTTATCATTCAACACAAGATATCCTTGTAAGTGTTGTTATGGTAAGAACACACTTGGATGATCTAGGTGATAGGTGCAAGAAGATTGTGGTGATCTTCTTATTGAAGAGTGTGGTGCTCTTTGAGGTGTTGAAGAATTTGGTATTCTTCAAGTCGGAAGATTGTGGTAATATTCACAAGGTGCCGTTGAAGATTGTGGTAATCTTCAAGTGAGATTGTGGTAATCTCAAAAGAGGTGTTGTGAGGTGTTGTAAGGTGTTGTTGTAATAATTGTGGTAATTAATAAAATCTTTTTTCTTTTTGAAATCCATCCAGAGATATCTTTGGGGTGGTAGAGGATTAGGCCCTAGGTGGGTTGAACCTCTATAAATCGACGCGTGTTATTTACTTCCCGCACCTTTACTATTGTCTTCGCTTGTTTGATTCGAAAAAGATGGCTAAATCGAGAAAATGGAGATAATCTATTCACTCCCCCTCTAGATTATCGTAGCCGCTTGGACTTACAAGTGGTATCAGAGCCAAACTCTTTGGCAAGCTCGTTCCACATCGCGAGTAAAGAGGAACGATCATCGGCTATATGAATGAAGTCTACCTTACCGGCGCCTCCACCACCAAGCCACCACTATTTGATTCCAAAAATTATACATTGTGGAAAGAAAGAATGGAATGCTATCTACAAGGTTGCGAGTTCGATATTTGGAACACGGTCATTAATGAAGAATCCATTCTGATGAAAGACACATCTCACACATTCAAAGCTCTCAAGGAGCTCAATGATGAAGAGGAGAAAATCATCTCTTTAAATGGTAAAGCTCTTAATATTATTTATTGTTCACTTACCATTTTGGAATATGATCATATTATAGGAATTAAATCGGCTCATGAAGTATGGAGAAAATTAGAAGAAGTATATGCAAATGAAAGGAGCTACTCAAAAGCATCTACTTCTCAAATGGATACAACAACATGGGATGAGCTTCCTACAACTTCCAACGACGAAGAAAATGAACGATGTCTTATGGGCTTCAAAGAAGAAAACGAGGTAAGTTCTAAACCTTCCACTTCTTATGATAATGAATTACAAAATGAGTATAGTGATTTGCAAAATGATTTTGATGAGCTTCAAAATGAATTCCAAAGCTTACTTGTTAAATACAAAAATTTGAAAAAGGAATTCAATGTCTTGAAAAATGATAAGGATAGTTTATTTACTTCCTATGAATCACTTTCATGTGCTCACACCACCACACTTGATAAGGTTAGTAACCTTGAAAAAGAAAATAGTACTCTTGTTGAGGATATTAATTGCATGAAAAATGATTTATCAAAATTCAACTTGAGTACCTAGAAAAATGACCAAAATTGTTGATTTTCATAGTTGTGATAATTCGAAACTAGAACTTGATCATAAGCCTAATGTTGTAAATCATATGAAAAAGAATCAAGTCTCTATGCATATTGGTCATTATGCTCCTAGAATTATTTCTTCTTTTTATTGTGGTAAAAAGGGTCATACGGCTAATACTTGTTGGGCTAGAAATAGCTCTAATTATTTTTGGAGACCCAAAAGTCTCAAACCTAATCCTAAAGAACCCAAACACTTGAGGGTACCACAAAATAATGTCGTATTAGGTACCCGATGGAATAATAATCAAGGAAAATTTATGCCGCCAAGAAGACATCAAATGACCGTCTCATTTAATCAAAGGAGAAGACATCACCACAATGAATTTCCAAGAGAAAGACATATCAATAATGGGAAGGACATAATCCTTTGAAATGGAGCAATTGGAGAAGCTATCATCTACAAGATGATTTTCAAAGGGGAAGATACCATCAACAATGGGAAAGACACAACTCATGGAAATGGCGTAATTGGTAAACCGTATCTCCCTATTTAAATATGCATTTTATTTTGTTAGTATGCATGTTTTTATTTGTCCCTTAATTGTAAAATGAGTTTTCAACTATTTATTTTTAAAATTAAGGTCTTCAATATATATTTGTGTTTTTAAAATATTTTGAAAAGGAGACCTTACATGATGTTTTTAAAACGCTTGTGCATTTATTAAGGCTAATGTGCTTTATTATCTCTTATGGATTTATATAGCATAAGCATATTTGTGACATCTCTTATTTCTTAGCCTACACTTGTACCATTATGCTTTTGTGCAAGATTTGTTTTAAGAATTGTGTAGGTTTTATATATCTTCATAAATGGCTATCTACTCATTATTTGACAAGAGAGACATAAAATATTGAGGTACGCTCACCATTGTTATTCATCTCATAGACTGGTATATTTTTGCCATTTGCCTATGTGCTTGATTCTCTAGATATTTCAAAGCATCTCACATAAGTGTCATTAAGAGGATTTTTCGATTTTTGAAAAGCACTATTCGATAAAGCTTGTTTTATCCGATACTTGTAAAGGATCATATTTTGTTTTGATGAAACAATTGATTTTCATCTTTCTCTCAATATTATGCATTTGATTGCTCATATTCATTCTTGTCTAAATGCTTCTTTTAAATGAGGTCTCAACTATATGCTCTTGAATTTTTCAAATTTCAAAAGAGACCTTATATAGCTTCCTATAAGCTTATTTGAACTTACATGTTTTATGAAACTCTTGATGATTTATTTGAAAGCATAGTATGTGTTACTTGTGATTGTATCTCTATTATTCGATATTACTATGCTCTTGTGCAAAGATATCTTCTTAAGATTTTGCGAAATTTTTGGTATTTTGGAACAAGTTTGATGACCAAGAGGAGGTTAGTAGCTCAAAGGTAATGTCGAAGAAGGTATTGATTTTGATGAAACATTTACACCGTAGCATGTTTTTTGAAGCTATTCGCATTTTACTTGTCCATTCTTATTTTAAGAAAATTTCAAGCTTTACCAAATGGATTTTAAATTCATTTTTCTAAATGGTTTTATTCAAGTAGAAGTCTATGTAAAACAACCTGGGGTTTGAAAAATTTTCTAGGCAGGATGATATTTATAAAAGGCCTTGTATGTTTAAAATAAGCATCCGTGTTTGATGTGATAGACTTACCTATTTTTTTGCAAAATGGTTTTACAAGAGGTAAAGTTGATCTAATCTCTTTATTTTTGAAAAAGAGCAAGATTGCTTACTTGTACAAATTTATGACATCATTTTTGGTGCTACTAATGAATCTTTGTGCAAGATATTTTCTAAGTTGATGCAAGGTGAATTTAAGATGAGCATGATGAGGAGCTCAATTTCTTCCTTGGAATTCAAGTTAAACAATGCCAAGAAGATGATTATATTTTACAATCAAAGTATACAAAAGTACCTTTGAAGAAGTTAGGCATTGAAGAAGGAAGAACAATCTCTATTCCTATGGCAACAATATCAAGATGAACAAAAGTCGAGAAAGGAATATTGGTTAACAAACAAATTCGAGGTATGTCTATCTATGTCTATTACTCATTTAGACTCGATATTTTCTATGCCTTATGTCTATATGCTCGACCTCAAAACTATCCCTACGAATCTCATTAAAGTGCCGTTAAAAGAAATTTTCAAATATTTGAAAGGCACTTCTTCTTTATAGCTTGTTTATCCAAGGTTTTAAAATGTTCATATTTTTTGGTATAACAAGTCTCGATGATTATAATTTCTCAAAATATGGTTCGTCATAATCGAATTAAACATATTGAGATTCGATATCTTTTTCGAAGGATTGCGTTTTAAAAACGAAAATTTGAGATGTGTTTAATTCCGCCTCAAGGATAACTCGCGGACATTTGTTTTCAACCATTTTCACGAGTCTTTTACCTCATTTCGAGCTTGACTATGACATGATGTATATTGAATGAGGTCTACGTTTGCATTTTGCACATTTTAAAACTTAGGGGCAAAAATCGGATTTTTGGTTCAAACCGGATTTTTAAAACGGTGACCGAGTGGGCTGCTGCAGGTTGAGTAGGCGACGGTCGCCCTCGGCTGGGACCCTGGTCGCCCATAGCCATTTTGTGATAAAAAGGTTATGTTCTATCGATTAGCTCTTTGGCTCTTTTGGTTCATTTTTCGTCCCCTTTGCCATTTTCACGCACAATTTACTTCAAATGTATTTTGTTGCATAAATTATATATCTTGGGAGTATCTTGCTCGATTATCATCATAGTTGCTCATATTTACCGATTAAATGGTAATAATTCTACTCCTTAGCTCAATTTGGGTGGAACCCGAGA
Source organism: Rehmannia glutinosa (assembly GCA_016081115.2). Lineage (NCBI taxonomy): Eukaryota > Viridiplantae > Streptophyta > Magnoliopsida > Lamiales > Orobanchaceae > Rehmannia > Rehmannia glutinosa. The sequence continues at coordinate 95,247,617 of CM071927.1, read as the reverse complement.
AAATGCTTATGTATGGATTTTTGTTGGAATTCTTGCATAATTGTGTTGTGAATAATGATTGTTGATGAATGATATTTGTAAAATTGATTTTGGTGATGCAAAACTTGGCTTGATTACATTTACAAGGGCTATAGATATCTTCTTCTATTTTTTGACGCCCGCAAGTGTTCGATAAAAACGTTTCAATGAAAAATTCATCACCTACATGATTCTCTTGTGTTCAAATGTCTTTTATATTTATAGAGATCATGTTTTGCTAATCAAATGAATTTTCATAAGCTTCTACAAGTCATATGATCAACTTTTCCCTCATATTTGGTTTATAAGCTTCAATGTTCAAATAGCTCGATAAATCGGTTTAGTTGCGCACTTTGATATGAATATATGATGTTTTTATCGTGCTAACATTCTTTTTGATGATTCCAAAGGGGAGAAACAGGCTATAAGCTTATTAGCTCAAAGAAGCTAAAATAAGCTCGAGAAAGAAGCTATAATTTTGTGGCTATTAAAAACCATAAGTTGTGGATCATACTTAGTCCATTTGATGTATTATGGACTCATATTCATGTCTAATGATGTTTTGTTGTGAGGGGAACTTATAAGCTCTTGATACTTAAGCTCAATATGTAAAACCCGAGCTTTTAGCTTTTGGTTGATTGCTTCTATATTACTATTGTTGTGCATGTTGATAGGGGAGCTTTGTTAAATATTTTTGTATATCTTTACTCCCATCCTTGTGATTATGTTGCGTGGAATGTTGTCGCTCACAACGGATAGTTTATTTTAACTAGGTAAAATTGTTTTGTTTTCAAAATCGACCTCGTTAAATTATTTTGGTTTGTAATCATCAAAAAGGGGGAGATTGTTTGATAAATGATTTTATCGTGATTTTGATGATTTTGTTTTATACCAAAACAATGTTTTTAAATGTTGTCCAAATACTCCTAATTGATTTTACTAATTTTCCGGAGTATTTCTTTGAGTTTATTTTAGACAAACATTGGACAACACTTTTAATAATTTTGTGTTAATGTGTTTTTACATCAAAACAATATTTCTAATGTTTGTCCAAATACTCCCGTTCGGTTTAAAATGTTTTTACTAATTTTTTGGAGTATTTTTTGAAGTTTATTTTCGATAAAAATTGGACAACACTTTTGTCTCGTGCTCAACCTACGCCCTATAGGGCAACCCGTACTGGAGATGAGTTTTGAAATAGAAAGCGAGGCGTTTGAGAAAACCACGGAGGTCGGCCGGTCGACCTAGAAGTCGACAAGTACTGGAAACATTACAAAGGCAATACGTAATGAAAATATGTGTAAGAGCGACGGTCCAATAGGTGGGCGACGGTCGGACCCTATCTTGGTCAGTCGACCCACCCTGGACCGGTCCCCCGTGAAATTTTCTTTGCAATCTTTCTTTTCTTCTATCGTCGCGATCGGTCGCCCTTATGTTTGATGACAAAATTCTAATCGTTGTGCGTGCAAACAGACACTTTTCCCTAAATTATTAGATTGATTCCTAACAACTATAATCTTGATTTTAATTGCATTTTTTTTTTTTTTTGTAAAAATCAGCCCCCAAGAGGAGCCTATCCATGTTCAAGACATCCTCTATAAATAGATGAAGATTGAAGCTACACAACAAGAGAGAATACTACAACACAACAAGATACATTCAAGCAAACATATTTGTTCTTCATTGTTATTATTCTTGTTGTAATTTGCCTAGCTTATCACTTTCACATTTTGAGGTCTAGGCTTTATTTCTTGATTACACTTGCACTCATATTTGTATCATTCATTATCGAGTTGTAATCTTGAATTTTAAGGTTATCATTCAATACAAGATATCCTTGTGAGTGTTCTTGTGGTAAGAACACACTTGGATGATCTAGGTGATAGGTGCAAGAAGATTGTGGTGATCTTCTTATTGAAGAGTATGGTGCTCTTTGAGGTGTTGAAGAATTTGGTATTCTTCCGATTGTGGTAATCTTCACAAGGTGCCGTTGAAGATTGTGGTAATCTTCAAGTGATATTATGGTAATCTCAAAAGAGGTGTTGTAAGGTGTTGTTGTATTAATTATGGTAATTAATAAAATCTTTTTTTCTTTTTTAAATCCATCCCGGAGATACTGGGGTGGTAGAGGATTAGGCCCTAGGTGGGTTGAACCTCTATAAATCGACGCGTGTTATTTACTTCCCGCACCTTTACTATTGTCTTGGCTTGTTTGATTCGAAAAAGAGGGCTAAATCGAGAAAATAAAGATAATTTATTCACCCCCTTAGATTATCATAGCCGCTTGGTCTTACAAAAGGCGAGAATGAAGAAGAAATTGAGAGAAAGGCCTATCGAGAGAGTTGATTGTTTCGAATCGATGGCCCTGATCTGGATCCCCCTACAAGATGTGCAAGGAATTTTGAAATTTAAAACAAGAAAAAAATGGTATGCAAAAATGTCATATCATATAGGAATCTACAACATTCATCTGTATGCGAGAAACAAGTAAAATGTAACATTATTTAGCAAAGAAATGCAGAACATTATTTGGCAAACTAGATCATGCATTGCTAAATTGGCAATATAAACATATGCTACAAAGAAATAACACTAATGATATAAACTATACTTACGGGAGCATAGGGGAGTAAGAAGAGCCAAATTATATAGACACCCTCCGCAACCCACGAAAAGCTCGTAGTAATTTCCTTGCATTATCGTCCAACTCCGACACTGAGCCCCCGCCGCCACTTGAGACGGCAGTTTTAATAGCAAATTGCCCAATCGCGAAGCACTCATATCAGAAATAGATAGATTTCCTTTCTTTCGGTCATCCGATAAGGTTATATATTACAAAAGATGTCTAATAACACTTGCAAAACTTGCATTCGAACATGATGTAGCTTCAATTCCACCAATATTACTAAGCAATGAACTCTATCAGCCTATCACAACCCCAAATAAAAAAAAAATCCAGGAATTAAGGGGGGAAAAACAATTACAATCAGAAAACAGATTCTCCTAAGAAAAAATGACCAGAAAAATCTGGATCGTACAACATCTAAATCATGCATTCACACATAGAACCATACAGCACAAGTCTGGTTTTCATTTTCACCTATAACACTTGCATAGTTTCATAAATAAAGCTCACCCACACATACTTCGCAACAACTTCAAAAACGATACAACAACAAAAGCAAAAAGATCATAAATCGGATCCAAGAGAAAAAAATGCCAATCCGAATAATCAACAACAATCACCAAAAAAAAATGAAGAAGAAGAAGAACTCGAACAAAGCAACACGAAATCCAAATCTAGCCCAAAAGAATCTTCATCATCTTCAACAACCTGGCGATTCAAAGATAGAGATCATGAATAATTCGTCACTAAAATTATTCATGACCTCTACAAAATTTATTTGTGATGACATGTCGTCGCTAATACTTGGTTTTAGCGATAACATGTTGTTGTTGCTAATAATATCATTACATTAGACCATTTTTGTTGTAGTGAAACTCAAATATAATTTTTTAAGCTCGATTATCGACTGTATTCATTGATACCCCAACTTCCGGGGTAATTTAACGGTTTATGGTGTTTGTGGGATTTTTTTGCAAGAGTGTAGTGGATTTTATGGTGTTAAAAAATTTAAGTGTAGGCGCTATTGCTAATAGCGTCTAATCATCAGACGCTAATTGCAATAGCGCCCAACCCTTCATCGTAGTTGAGTGTCCATAGGCAAGGATCAATCTCCGCCAAATACTCGTAAGCATCTGGGTTCAATGATTTAATCTGCTCCATTATTTTCTCAAACGTCCGAACACTCAACTCTGATCCAGCTTGCCAACACAAGTCCTTGAGTTTTATATTCTTAAAATGATTATTAAAATTAGATGTCACATGCCTCAAACAAAACCGGTGTACTCCTATAGGTGCTTGAAACTCGGAACACGTTCGACCGCTTTTATTATACCCTTATGGCGGTCGGAAATAAGACACATTCCCTCGGCTCCAGTAACCACGTATTTAGCCACCATGTGAAGAAACCAATGACATGACCTAAAATTTTTCTCATCTACAATAGCATATGCTAGAGGTAGCACATGTTGGTTTGCATCCAAAATCACATCAATTAACATCTTGTGCTTGTATTTAGTATACAAGTGCGTTCCGTCCACACTAATGACCTTGCGGCAATGCCTAAAACCCTCGATGCACGGCCTAAACACCCAGAAAACGTACCCCAACGTATGCACACCACGTTGGTCTATTTCTTTAGGAGCCACTCCACAACTGTTCCCGGATTGTATTTCTGCAGCGCCCCCATATAATTAAGCAAATATTGACAAGAGCTCTCCCAAGTCCCTTACATATTTTCTCTTGCCCGTTTCAAACTGTGCCAAGCTTTATGGTATGATATCTCATATCCATATTTGTCCTTCACATTTTGCTGAACATACTTGATATCATACGTCGGATCACACTGTACCATCCCCATAAGATCTTTAACGATAATACTTTTACACAAGTTTCTATGATCTTTGGAGACGGTGTTCATAACACAACTTTGGGGAGGTCCCAACTTGGTAATTTGCCACATTGAATGTCTTTTCACAAAACTCGACCGTAACCACCAATTGCATTGTTGCGATGATAAGCCCGTTTCAATAACTCCGGATTGATTATGCTTACAAACAACTTTCTACAATGTCGGTGTAGACTCCACAACCCTATACTCACATCCGCCATGGACGCTTGAGAAAAATCCTTAAGCTGCGGATTGCAAATATTTTTTATCTACGAAAACCATGCCCTTTTTCAACTCATCTCTCTCGAGTCATAATACATAGTTCTTAACGTCCATCAATAGAATCACCGAAATATCTTGAATCCCGACTCAAAAAAAAAGAGGATCTTGATAAATTAGGATGAGGATGAACTACCAAAGGAACATGTCATTTGGCGGGATGATCCTCTTCATGTACATCATTATGCTCAATATGATCATCACTATCATCATCATGCTCGCTATTATAACTAGGTTCCAAGGGTCCGTTTTATCGGCAAGAAAATAATCACCCCTAACTATAGGTCGCTTCTCAACTTGCACATTCAATACATCCAAATTCCGATTAGGTCCCACAAGCACTACCCAAACCCATGTTTGTCATTCTTGAGTAATCAAGGCAATTCAGAGTCACCAATAATATAAGATGCATCTTTGGTAAAACTCATTTTCCAATGGAATTGGTGGTGGTGCGGTATGAGATAAAAAAATTCAACAAATAGATCAACAGACCTTAAACCAGATTATCGAATCCAAAAAGAATCTAAGTTCCGATCTTTTTAATTGGAACCACTCGTGAATTATCATTGTCAAAATATTTAGCAGAAACTGTCAACTTATGGCGATTCTGATCCAAATCCGTCATTTCATACAAAAGTCCTAATAAATTTGATAGGTCAATACTACGATCAATATGTGTTGCTCCGATAACTTCTCCTCCATAGTGCACAAATATTCCAATTTTGTCTGACATATCTTCAAAAATTAAACATAAATTGTTATTTTTACTAATAAATGAAAAAATTATCATTTTTACTAATAAACTAAAAAATACCAACTATATTATCTATAAGACTAAAAATAACATCTACAAAAAATTATCATCAAGCAATTAAAATTATTTTAATCTATCATTTTACTAACTTTTTTAAAAATACCTACCTACCATATTATTCAACAATTTCTTCTATGAGTTTTTAAAAATGTCCAAAAATAAAATAACATTTACAAAAACATTATCTACAAATATTACCTACCAACAAATAATATATTATTTAACAACTTTACCAATTAACAAAATAAATTACAAATATTAAAGAAATATTTAATTTGTGTAAAAATTACTTTCGTTTGTCTGTAGCCGCCGTCTCTGACCACATTCCTCTCTCTTGCGGCGGGAATTGTGGTAGAAGGAGGGATGGATAAAAAATGAGGGGAGGTACTTTATTTTAAATGACAGTGAGAGAGACATCCGGATGGATAAAATGAGGGGGATGAGGGTGTTTTTATAGAAGGACGAAAGTTTCAAAAAAAACAAAAAGAAAATTGGGTTCGGGCGCTAGTCAAAATAGCGCCCAACAGTTTTTTGCAGCAAACTAGCGCCCAAGGTGTCAGGAATTTAAAAAAAAAATTGGATTTAGGCGCTATTGGTAGTAGGAACAGGCTTACGGACACTATTGGTAGTAGCGCCAACATATAAATAATTAACATCCCAAAACCACAACACATTTACAATAAAATTCCACAAACACCACAAACCGTTAAATTACCCCAACTTCAGCACAACTTTGTGACATTCCACATCACATATTACTAATTTACTATAATGGAAACAATGAGCAAATCATAAACATGAGAAAAACTGAAATGCAAGAATCTCTTATTACACAACTCAATTGAAATTGGACACGAGGTTGTCAAAGGCACTTTTTGAAAGATATCGGTTGAAACCCGATTTCAATTTGGGCCATCGAATATTTAGGGATGTCAATTTGACAATTCCCATTCATAACCCGGCCTCGAGAGACGGGTTTGTGTACCACATCTACCTAGAGATGTCAATAAGGGTCAGCTAAGGCCGACCCTAGCCACCGACCCAAAAATTTGAGAATTGGGCCTATATTTCTTAGGCCCTTATAACATAAGGACTTTTAGCCCAACCCTAATTGGCCTTAGCCGGGTAGGGCTAGGGCTTGACCATAAGACTTTTTTCTCAATATTTTTTTGTATTTTATAATTTATATTTAAAATTTGTACAAATAATACTAACAAATCGATCTCTAATCTTATTTATCAATTATAATTTAATCTTAGCAAATTGTAATTGATGAAGATGAAGAAATTTGATATTATGATCTATGATTCCGTTGCTAGAATATTAGATTCTTTGATATTTTTTTTTTATTAATTCACAAAATTATTTAGAAGAACCTTATTTTATTGTTACTTATTTTTATTAAATTATGTTATATTAGTATTTAATTTAGTTAAAAATATTAAACTTATAAGGGCATGATTTCAACCAAAAAATGAAAGAAAAAATTATTGGGTCGGCCATGGCCCGACCCTCCTAAACCAGAAGGCTAAGTGGCTAGATTTTTCAAGACTTATGATGTCGGGCTTTTAACCCTAGCCCTTAAGGACTAAGGCCTTTTAGGGCTAGGATAGGGTCGGGAAGAGCAATCCTTATTGACATTTCTACCTCTACTCCTTATGTACCACCCCACCCGCCTAAATCCTAATATCATGTCTTACATTGATAATGACAATTTATATAAATAGTATACGTTACCAATACAAAATAGATACTAAAAAAACTTGTTAATAACACAAAATACTAAAAAACAAAATAATAACACTTTATTCTAGTGTTTGGTCAACCCGTCCCCGTCCCTCGTCCCCGCCCGCCATGGGATAAGGACGGGTTTGGGTCTTTAAACACATTCTCGCCCTAGTGTCATCCCTATGAATATTCTACTATAAAATGTGGATACGGACCTAACTACTAATATTTTCTTTTTCTTTTTTTAAAGGAACCAAACTATTAATCAAACAGGCAAATTACGCCAACTTAGAGCAACGTAAACCATAAACGTCCAAGAAAAGTATTTCCGAGTACTAAATATGGTGCATTTCTTACATATCCAACACATATATTAGTACAAACATAGTACATTTCCCTGACTCGGTCGAAGGACCTCGAATAGCACAACAGTCTCTAAAACCAAATCTACCATAATCAAGTCAATCGTTTAAGAGCTTACACAGGTACATAAATTAGATACCCGACCCCCTTAATGCAATTTTCTAGATACGACAGCGGAGTAGTACTCCTCCGATCGATATACATCTAGTCGCCACATCCCAGCAAATCCGAACATCAAAATACATTCCAGGTTTTGCCGAGATAAAATCATTACACCGAAAATTAGACTTCTGGAGTTTTCTTACAGCACTCAACACTCTCTATTACTATTGTTAGAAGTAATTTTGGACTTGTAATTATGCCAAAATTACAGGATCAAGGAGAAAATGGCGGCTAGCTAGATTAACAATCAACCAGCAGCTACAGCATCGGTCCTGGGGCTAGCGTCGAGAAGCTGACGAAGCTTAGCTCGAGGACTTCTATTCTCGTGCGAGTCCCCATCTTCGTTTCGTCTATCAGTCGAATCAGAGTTGTTAACTCTTGCGAGTAGGTTCACTGTGCCTACAGGTTTCAGCCTCTGATCGTCGATCTTGTGAAGATTTATCTCCTCCGTTTGCCCCAGTTGGGCGTGTTTCAATTTCTCCTACAAATTCCACCCATTTATATGTTTGTGGAGGTTACAAACAACAAAAATATATGCAACAGCTGAAAACAGAAATCAAATATGGCCAAACATAGTACCATGAGTGCAGTATTTTCAAGCTTCAGTTGCTCAGAGCTTTCCATTAATTTATGTATCTCAGATTTGAGTGTCATATTCTCAGAAGTTAGTGCTTGCACTTTGACGGCTAATTCCTCGGTCTCAGCCTGCGTAAAGTAAAAGTTGAAGCAAAAGAAATTAGAAACGAGAGAAATTAGGGATAAAATAACTAAAAAAGAAAAGCCTGTGTTGATGGCATGTCATCACCGAGTGTTTTTGAACACTAAAAAAGGATTCTCAGCTAAAAGCTGAAGAAAACCACTTTTTAGTGTTGCAAATGTGAGCTTTTGCTTTATTTAATCAAAATTTAAAAGCAGAGAGTGGTGCTTTAGATTTATGATGCTCTTCCAGTTTGACTTTTACACACAAATATTACTTTTACAACTTATCCACAACACTCTCTCTCTTAACCTAATCAATTTTCAGCTTCTATTTGCAAACAATACCAACTTCTGATTCTCCATTGCTTGTCGTTTCCGCGACAATAAATCACTTCATCCAAAAGCAAAAGTGTTTGCACACACTCCCTAAAAATGTGAGAACCAACTCAAAGTTCACCAAATAAAAATTTTCAGCAAGATGGTATTCTAATGTGGCTAGTCATACCTGTTTCCTCAGCCTTGATCTTCTAGCAGATTCCCGATTGGACTGTTTCCTCCTCTCCCGTTTCAGCTCTCGTTCATTCTGCAAGCGAAATGAAAAAAAAATAAGGAAAAAGAAAAAGAAAATGAAAAAAGAGCCTATCACAGGAATTTTCTCTACTAGGATCAGTCTCTCAGGAAGATTTCACTAATTGGACGTAAGAAAGGCCACGCAAAAGAAAGAAGATAAATTACAAATAAAAAGGATATCTTCAACGCACCTGCAACCAGGTTTCATTTGGCATTGATGATTGCGGAACACTGGTCGGGCTGGACTTCACATTCAGGGATGGATCCTTGAGTTCCAATGCAGTATTCATGTTCTCCATTGTTTTTACTGGTGGATTAGCAGTTGGAATCACATCTATCATCTTCTCAGAAGCTCGGCCAACTTCTACAGCAGGAACTATACTGCTTTTTTCCTGAGCTTTGCCATTTCCTATCGCCAATGAAATATTATATCCAATGAGGCCTCTTCCATTCAAAGTGCAAAGATTAACACATTATATTATCAACATGCTACTAAAGGGATGATGTTAAAATATTTTTGGCAAATATATCTATGTGCAATTGCATAATTTCTGATTGGAAGTGACCACTCAGAACAAATCCTATACAATATGATGTCATTTCCTTTAGCAATAAACTCGACTACGATGGAGAATAATAACTGCAACTGCTTAACTTAGTAAGTCCATGAACTCAGGAAAGCTTACATATATCAATTTTATGCACATAAAATTATATGCTAGTAATAGCTATTTCTGAAAGAATTATAGCATCTATATTCAAGTATATGATGGCAAAAAGACCAGACAAGTTTATATGAAAGGAGAGTTCCACCAAGGAAAACTTGCCAAATTTACTGTACCAGAATAATAGAGATGACAACAAAACCAGGTTCCATGAGGAATAGGATTCTAAGTTCGGTTGAGCTGAGACAATAACATAGATAAAAATGAAGCTTACCTATGTTAGGAGATCCTTGTCTACTTCTCTTCTTGCCACTCTGACCAGCCTATTAATTGACAACATAAGATGATATGCAATCTTTTTGAAATAAACAAACAATTGGTAGTAAATCAAAAAACAGGAACACTTTCTATAATCAAAAGAAACCCTTACCCCTGGTGTAACTCCATTGCTTCCATCACTGGAACCATCAGTCTCATCACTGTTCATGAAGAACAAAATTTGGCCAATTAGTCAATATGATATTGAAATAAGCAATTACCATAAAGAGTTCATACCATCAACGTCAACTATGGCACTGTGGCAGATTGTACACAACTACTAAGTTATCTAAGCCAAATTGCTATGTCCTTTGAATGTCCACAAACCTGTCTGACAGTCTACGGTCAGTTCCATGGTCAGTACTATCACCATTTCCATTGCCTATTGATATTGCAAGCCCGTCAAATTCTTTCAACTTCTTCACAAAGCCTCCATCTGTATTCCCTGATGACTTGGCCGGTGTTTCCATGCTTAAAGCAGTACTAGCCTACATAAACGCACAGGTAATTACCAAATCTGCTCTTCACAAACTCAGTAATAATTTTCATCATGTCAAATATAGGGTTAATTACAAAAACTGCCCCTGGGGATTAGCTTAATTACAAAAATCCTGTTATCTTTCAAAATTAAATATCCCCTTCGCATTTGTTTCTATTTTACAAATTGCGCATCAAGAAGAGAGGGGGCTATTATTAGGTATATACAAACCAAGGGGTGTTTGTAGCACTTTAAGGGGGTATTTGTAATTTTGAAAGAGAACTAGAGCTTTTGTAATTGGCTAACCTTAGGGAGGTTTTGTAATTATCCCTCAAATATATGTGAAACTTACTAGAGGAACTCCAGGATGTGCGTAAACTCCTCCATGAGCATAGAATGCGGCATACGGAGCCCCATAAGGAGGAATCATAGTCTGAAAAAACCAAAGATTCATTTCATGAGATTACTCTAGATTGCAGTCAACTTATGCACATAACAAATTAAACCGACCACTTCACTGCATAGACAGTTGCAGCAGTACCTGTGGTGGACCCCACATATAAGGGGAGGCGCATGAGGAGAAGCTACAGCTGAGTTCAAATATGGTGGTACGGCAAATCGGGGGACCATAGAAAGCCTGAAGAATAATAGTCCATAATTATCATTAACAAACCCTTGAATAAGATGAAATTATTATTATTGCACAAGTGTCCTTCATGTGCAAAGAAAGTTATAAGGCCAGTGGATCACCTGCATTGCTGCCCAGTCAGGATATACATGCATGTTATTCTGGTCCTGCCAATGTAAATCCCATTTACACATCCTCAGAAATGAACTCTATATGATGATTTAGAAAATAGGACATGAAAGAAAAGAAAAAGCAAGCCAGAGAAACGAAAGATTTATGAAACTTTCTAATTTTTATTAACACCAGTCAAGTGTGACAAAGTAATTTCATAGAGAAAAGTAAAGAAATTGGAGGCCCATTTGGACAAGAAAGTCCTATCTAACCCATATTAGTAATTACCATTGTAAAATTACTATGATAATTGCTCTATGCTCACCATTGCAGGAGAAGTTGATTTTTCGGACTTGGAAGGCTTCCTTCTTCGGCGTTTCCCATGATATGTTCAGAACCAGCTTTTGATCTTTGCTGAATGACACAGTCAATTGAGATGGCAAATATCAATGTTCTGCCACATGAAAACATGCCTGAGAGAATATGTCATAGTTCTATAATACTACACTTGAACCACATTGCATTGTTAGTACCTCCTTAATAGCCAACCAAAAGCTCAAAGTTACAGCCTTTGGGGAGAGGGGGGCGACATAATTTGCATAAATTCCACAAATTTATCATTCGACAGAAAAAACAGTGACTTATTTTATAAGATTTAGGGAATTTTCTAAGAACATATAGTTGAAGTCCTACACTAACCACGCGTGCAACCATTATCAAACTTAAACACATCTTCAATAATAGATCGGAAGATCAATAGCATCCGTGCGATTCCGAAACAACCATACAACACTTGATGAATGACGAGAATCCCACAAAGAAGCTTCCCCAATAACAAAGAGGACTCAATCATGCATACAAGTAGTTACTAGTTCATGAATTAGGCCAGAACAATTGTTACACTCCACTTGGGTCCATGAAAGTTAGGACAGGTAAAACAATGAAACTCTTAACCAGCAATCTTTGTGGGGATGAAATAAATGTCAATCTGAAAATACTTTAATGTGGTTGAATACCGCGAAAGACCCAACAAATAATTGTAATAATAATAATAAAATTATGAGATGTGTAAATTAACAAATATCTCGTCATTCATATAGCTTGCCCATTCATTGTCTTAATGTTTTTCAAACTCATGGAAGAAATCATTCACTAATATTTAGATCCAATAAAAAATGTAAACTTAAATTTTCTACACTCGATTTATGTGAGTGAGCTGACAGAGTGCATGAATAAAGATTTATCTTCACTTATAAAGAAGAAAATAACTCGGAAGGAAATTGAATAATGGAGTATTGTTATAAGATCCATATCGAACAGAAACCCCAAAAAGTACATATAACCGGGTCAGGGTAGTAAAGTGGTAACTGTTTCAGTTGGATCATATCACCCCACCCGCTGTTCCAAACAGGAAGAAAAGCAAAGGGCTTTATCGTCCTTTCACTCTCCCCATCCAACCACTGTAACACACATATACTGTTTTCAATCCAAACACAAACTAGTATGTAATGACAAATTTATCCCCGTCAACCACCTAAAATTCCAAACTGAAAACCATGAAAGATTCAGACTCTGTAATTCAGCCACCTGAAATTGTAAAATATAGAAAGCGAAAAAAGGAAATGAAATGCTCAAATTCTGGTAAATTTGTGCAATAATTATTCTACGATACTTCATCAGAAAACACCAATTTCAGAATTTCCATAATTCAACCGTTTGAAGCCTAAATTCTTCATCGTTTCTCATCAAAATTTGCAAAACCCTCCTAAAAAGGAAAAAAAAAGAAAAATAAAACAGTTTTTTCCTCTCTCTCCTTTTAATTATAGCAGATTTAACTATTCCAAAATGATATCAAAATTCAGAAAATAAAAAATCAGAATGAATATTTAAATAGAAGATTAATTAAACCAGACAAGCAAGATAACTCACAATGATCTTGCAAAAGGCCTCAAACAAATTCACCTAACACCCCAAAAAATAAACCCAGAAATTAACATACCTCTTCAAATGGAAAATAGGAAGCCGAATTATGAATTTCAAAACCACTTTATGCTCCTAAACTGCTTGCATTTTTTCTCTCTCTCTAGATGTGCTTGGCACAGTGTAGTTTTAGAGAGAGAAAAGGAGAGAGGGGAAGAAGAAGAAGAAGAAAGAGAGAGGGAACGCCAAGGCAACAATCCACGTCACGCAACACGTGTCTCTGTAGAAATATTGCTGGTATAAATCCCATGTAATGCGAAAAGATATGCAAATTTTATTAATTTTTGTCCTATTATCCAACATTTCAATTACTCTTTATAATTTAGTAGAATAACACCTAGTGTGTTACAAGAGATTTATCCAAAAATAAAATTTTAGTGTCATAAAATTAAACAATAATAAATTTAAAAGATATTGTGGTAGAATCCTTGATTTCTGAAGTTACCTTTTAAATTCAAAGATAAATATATTGAATTGATAGAGTATTTCTCAACAACAATATCTTTGGAAAGATTTGATAGCATCTATTTTTCCAAACTAATTGTAAGCAAATTCTTTTATTTTTTGATTATATTTATCTTTTAAAATTTTAATAAAATTTATTATTTTTAAATTAATTTTCTTTTAATTTTGTACATAGTATTGTCACTAGATATATGTGAAGCTACATTGAAATGACGATTTAAAATGACGAAAAGTTGGCAAATGTTCAAATTAATGAGGTGATGGCGTGTTTTTTCTTTTAGTATATAGGATATAATATCCATATTTTCTTTTTTTCCTATTTTTTTTAAATGGAATGGGGCTTCGCTTTTGTGAATGTGCTTGAGGAATTTTTATAGTAATCTTTTTAAAAGTTTTTCTATAATTTGTTAATCTACTCAATCAAACTCTGTTTTATACTTAATTAGATGTTATTATATTAATTTTATCGATGTTTATGACTAATGTTTTTATACTTAATTAAATATTATTATTATATTCATTTTTAAAAATGTTGATTTTCTAGAAGTTTAAATAATTTATTTGAAAAATATAAAAATATAAAATTTTATTCTTATTTTAAAAATGTATATTCATATTAAAAAAAAATAAAAGTAGGAGTATAAATAAATTTGATTTAAGTCGAAAACATAGCTCTTAAATTTTGTTTCAGTTTTTAATGATTTCAAACATTACATCTGACTTTATATAATTGTCATGTGAATCGGGTTGAGGTAAAATTTAATTGAGTCGAAACGAATCAAACTAGAGCTGCTATTTTTTCGGACTTATTTTGTTATTATTTTCTAATTAAATCGAATTAGAGTTGTGTTTTAAGTCTTTTGCGAAAAAATGTGTTTAAACTTAATTTTTATATATATGAACATTTAGCAATTGATTTTAAATAGAATATGAAATGTTTTATTTGTTCTTCAAACCTAGATAGTGGGGTAACACTGATAATTGGGATTTGATTTATGAATTACAAACATATGCAAATTCAAACAAATTATGGTCATACCAGCTAAATTAGTAACTTAGTAAAATTTACTATGTCAAATTCCTAAATTATTGCATGTGTTTCACCATGAATATTTTACTGTAGCCATAACCAAATTAATGTGATTTTAGTAGAAATATTATGAATAGAGTTAGAACAACATAAAATCACGCGTACAAATTTCCAAATGTACTACATAAAAGAATGGAAATTAAGCAAATATGTTTTAGTTTCTTTTTGTTTAGTGAATAAATGCAAATGAGTCAAATAAGTCAGATCACCAAGAGTTCATGCTTGGTTTTAATTTTTAATTGAGTTTGATTGTTAACCATCAAACAAAAATAAAGTCCAAGAAACTTACGGCGCGATTGGATATCCTTTCATTTTGAAAATTTTCATTTTTTAGAGAATAGTGGTGAAAAAAATTTTGAAAAAAAAAGTTGAATTTTGAGAGTGTGATTGGATGTGAGATGAAAAAGTAATGATGGGGTTGATTTGATTTAATAATAGTAAACTAATGATTGAATGTGATTGATAGTTAGAAATGTGTGAGTAGGTGAATAGTGAAATTTGTGGGATAATGTGTAATAGTGATTAGTTTTTGTGAAAAAATATGTAGATGTGATTGATAAAAGAAAAAATGAGAAAAAGTGAAAGTGAGATAATAGTATATTTTGTGAAAATTTTCATAAAACAATCGCACGTTTGGTCAAAGAAAATTTTCAATGACGAAAATGGATTCTAATTGACATCAATCGCGCCTTTAGGTTGTCTTTTCGTTCCATTCACTTTCATTTTTTCGAGTGAATAGTGGTGAAATTTTTTGAAAGTGAAAGTAGAATGAATAGAGAAAATATAATAATTGTGTTGATGTGATGAAGAATTTTTTAGAGATATTGATTGTTTGTGGATTTTTGTGTGGAAATAATAATGTAAAGCATGATGTAAGAAAATTGAATAAAAAATAAAAAAATTGAACAAAAAATAAGCAATATGGATCTCATTTTATGCCTTTTGTTATCAAAATTAAGAGAAAAATAACAAATTGTGATAAATAAAAGAAATTTCGAATTTATATACTTTTTGTATTATTTTTAAGTAATTGAGATCGTCGAAATTTCAATTTTTATTAGATGAAAAAAATCAAACTATGTTTGCATCCGTAATGACTAAAGTCGAAAACACAATTATGGAGATTGATTTTGAAATTTGGATATTGGGCAATTTACTTAATTTTTCAACCGATAAGGAGCTCGAACTCCAAAATTTCAAGTTAGTACTTATTTAATGAGCATCAAGATAAGTTCCATTCATCTGAATAAAATTTCTGATGAATACGATATCAAGTAGAAAGTCATTGCAAGATCTACGGACAAAAACTTATACAAATCTAAAATAAAATTTTAAATATAGACAACCGTGCGTAGAATCAAATGAATATCTTGAACAAACATGTAACAATGAAATTGATCACAAAACCTGTCATAAATCAACTAGATAAGAACTCATCCGAATTTTAAAATCATGGCAACACCGGCGCACATACTAAAGTATATTTTTTTTTTGATGAAAATGTGAAAAATTTCATTAAAAATGTAAAAATTACAAAAAAAAGGGGCATACCCGAGTTTAGATTAAATGTTGAATGGACAGGCCCATTAACATGAGTAGAGCCAGAAAAAGAAAAAGCGATCGATTGGTCGATCATTGAGAGAGAGCCTAAAAACCTCAAAAGAGGCTACTAGTAAAAACATGGTAAACAATCTCCAACCAATTAATCGAGATAACAAGTGGGAGTAGGCGGTCACAACCTAACGCTCCCACTTGTAATTCGAAAAAGGGTGGCGAGAGATTTTACAAGAAAATTTACAAGGTGGAGATAGGGCATACCTATAACGTTGAATCTCTAAACCCTTTGCTGCTAGGGTGGATAGCACATATGGCAAGGAAATTTTGAGTCCCATCGAAATTTCAAAGTGATATCATAAAAGGGTTAAACCCCGGGTTCTTGAGAAGAAAACTCTTGGAAACTCGAAGAGGAGAACATCGTGGGCATAAAGGAGTACCAAGAAAGAATGGAACCACAAAGAACCGGACCACGATGGATACTCTCTATACCAACTGAGTGTCAAATGCAAGCAGGACCAACATGGGGCAGCCAAAATAGGCCACACAGACCACTTAGGTAAAAAAGAAGCCGCCCAATGAGGTTTAAACCGTTTTTCAATCATCGGGTTAGAAAAGACTAAAAAATTTGTAGCAAAGAGTAACTGAATTTTAAGTCCTTTAAGAACACCATTAAAACATTGATATTTGGAAAATCAGCCCACACGAAAGAAGATTTTCATCTTGAACATACATTTTAGTACTTATTTTTTAAAAGAAAAATAATTAAATTAAAATACTTTTTTTTTACTATTTAGGTTAAGTTTGTAAAAACCTAGTTCAACAACAATTTGGATATATTAAAAATTATTTATAACAAAACAACAATTGGGAAAGATGAGTTGAACTTGGCATCTTTGCTGGCCAATTCATCCATACATTTAATTAATTAATAATTAATAATTAATAATTATATGTTATTTATTAAAAATAAAAGTCGAAACCAAGTTGTCAAACACAGGGCATAAAATACGTTGGGGTGAGGCTGTTGAGCTGGCACTAAAGATTTCGCGCTGGCTGCAAAATATTTATTCCAAAATCATCAGTATCCGTACACGTGTCCGTTGCCGACTCAATCTACGCGGGGGTTGTTAGCCAACTAATACTACCACCCGGCATGTGGGTGACGTGTTCTTTCTTCCTTTTCGGGGGAATTAATTAATGCTAAAGAAATTTTTAAAATTAACTGGATTTTATGGAGACTTTGGAATCCGGAATTGGGGCCCACAGCTCTTACCTTTGGGTCTGTTTGGTAGAAACTGATATTTTTCTTGTTCCAAAAGGAATGGTCTGGAAAGACCTTATTGCCCTTGCTTTATATAGTAATAGACCAAATGGAGGTGTGTTGTTTTTTTTTTTTTTTTTTTTTTTGAGGAAAAATGGAGGTGTGTTGTTTAGTCATGTTTGTTTTGTGATAATTGGTGGGCTTTTTTGTGTGGGTGGGGTTGTTGGTCTTGGTCCTTTTCTCTTCTAATGTTGTTAATGAGTTTAATTGTTTGATGATTTACCTATAACAAATTAACAATAGGAAGAATAAAAATCTTGAAATTCAAAAAAAAAAAAAAAAAGGAACACCTAGTACTTTCCCAGTTCCCATTAAATGATGATATCTAGGTCATGTTATCGTAAAATAAATTAGCGTACATGTTATGGTCATGGATATTTAATGTAAACATCATCCAATACAAACAAAGCTTTTGTATGGAATTGGAACAAGAGTCTATATACTACCATTAATAAGGATATTTGTTCTCAAATATTAATTTACATGTATTATTTATGACTTTTAGAATATCAAACTTGTTGATGCAATTATTTGCTCAACAAGAATTAATCACCCTTTTTAATAACTGGAAAATACAAAGAGAATGAAAGAAGACTGTACTTATTAATGATTAATGAAGCGACAGGCGACACAGTCGGTTGTTTCTTGTGAGTTTTGAGTACAAGACTATTTTATATAGTATTCTTTGTCATTTTTTTCTCATAAATGTCACTATTTATCTTATTACGTTGAGTGGGGCAACAATCAATACATCTACAATTCAGTGGGACACATTGTTATTCCTAAGTTAACGTATGACTGCATGGATGACATGTATTTAATAATATTTTATGTCTTTGTCCGATGCGTTCTTTTACGCCAAGTGGCGAGGTTTGTAGGCAGCTGAGCTTCTCGGTCTTCGTTGACTTTTCCGGTTGGAGCTCTCCAAGTCCTTTAATGGTCTTCTTCTTGCCCAAGGTCGGTTGGGGCTTCTTCTCGGTATTAGGGTTTTGGTCGGTCCACGTAAGCAAGTCTTGAATCGCCAAGTGTGCATGTATGTACAGTTCTGCTCGGGTATCATCAAAACTCGTAGAAGTTAGTAAAATAGTTCATTGACCAATTTATAGCATGTGTCAAAAAAACCATGTTTAGAAGCCTAATAAGAGTCGCTCAATCCTGAAAGGCCAAAATTATAAATTCACAATACTATACCGAAATATAATTAACTGTCTATGAAATATTTATAAGTACCCCCTTTCCAATAATATCAAGATATATATGTAAGTTATTTTATATTTTACAACTTGTTGATATTTGTTTATATTCTTTGCTCAACTAATCTAACAAGGTTTTCATCGGGGGAACTTTAAGTTTACCTAATTGGTTGGTCGAAGATTTCGCACCACCCGATACAACCAAACTCCGATATTAAGTCCAGCCTGAAGCCTGCAAAACCACCTTTAGAAAAAGAGGACCAAAAAATTTCCAGCGTACCCTCTCCGACGCTCAAGTTAGGATCAACTTCAAGAATGAAAGTGCGGAAATAACAATAGTATTGAAAATATGTATTATAGAGTCTAGCTTTGAAAATGCCCTTGATGAGCTATTTATAGGTTCTCATTATTATGGTTTTACGAAAATCAGGGATTAGTTAGAGAGAATCAGGATTTTAAATGAGAATTCTTGAATCGGCTTTAATTCCCTCACACCTAGGGTTGGACTTATGTTTTTGTGATGCTACGAGATCGAAATACATACACAACTTCATCACAAAAATACAAGTAGGCTCAATAATCCTCTTGGGCTTAGGGAGTTCGGGATATCTTCCAATCCTTATTCTAAAAGATTGATAGGTTGGTCATTCGGATTTTTGGACTTTGATAACCCAACCGGTCGATCACTTAAAATTTTTGGGCTTTTGAGAACCCAACAGGTCGGTCGTGTTTGGACTCCATCACTAACTACTCATTCATTAATTCGTTTGGTTTCGAAAACCTAATTAATTCTCGTGAAATAGTTGATAGGGATGGCAATGGGCGACTACATCAAACCCGCCCTAAATCGGAAGGCGATTCTTTGGTTAAATGGGTCTAGGGTGGGTCCGGGTCCAAAACTTGAAAACCCGGTCGAGGCCGGTCAGGTCCAATAGGACCCATCCCGCCATATTTATTTTTATATATTTTTGAATATGTATTTATATATTTTTGTGTTATTTACTTTTAGATTTGAGTGTTGTATTGATATTAGTTTACCACTATAACATCTTGTAATAATATTGTACTTTGAATATTTATTTTGGGTATTAGTTGAAATCTTGTTGCAAGATCTAATAGTAGTGTTTTTTTCCAAAAAAATCCTAATAGTAGCTAAATAGTTGTAAAAACGTAGTAATAATAAGTTGGATAATTATATTTTTGACCTATCGATATTGGATTGCTTTTGATTGGCTACAAATACGAAAAATAAATTATTGCAATTTAAAAAATATATTGGCAGGTCTAACGAGTCTAGACTCGCCCCGATGGGTTTAGAAGCGGGGCGGGGCAATTCTTGAGGCGGGTAGGGGGAGGATCTGGGTTTGACCAAACTGCTCCAAACCCGCCGTTGCCATTCCCTCTTGGTTGAAAACTGTTGGGTATCTATCCGCCTTAGAATAGATCGATACACGTAGATCAGAAAGAATACTGAGACAAAATAAAAGCCTATTAATACAAATTGTACTCTGACACCTAAAGTAAAAGTACAAGAATAAAAGTATAACAAATATACGGGATAAAATCCTAAAACCGATTATTAATAGATTCGTATTTAGGGACGGGAACACCCAACACAAAGTCGCCACAAATTACCCAGGAAGAACGAGGTAAGAAACCACGATTACAACCTCGCCACAAATACCTCCAAATATGCCTCAAAGTGTATCACCACAGAAAAACCTAGAAATTCCTAGAACCCGAAGAAACCCTAATTTCACCAAGAAAGAAGGATTGTACACCGAGATATGGTGGACACAAACACTAATCACACATATACGTATTTCAACCCAAGGATCACTAGATCAGCGAGGATCTGGAAAATTCTAGAGAGAGAGAGACAAGAGCACACATCGAGAGATGATTCGAGAGAGAGAGAGAAAGAAAACACCGATTATGAATTAGGGTTTTGGGTACCGGAGTTTTATAGGGCAAGTGAATGGCTCGGATCGATCCATAGAAATGGACGGGTGAGATCAAATTAAAAGAGGATCCGCGGACTTGAGATTTGGATCATGATCCCGAATAAGGGACTCGTGGGCCGGATACTATTGGGCTTATGGTGGCTTTTGGGCATTGTATAGCGGGCTCAATTGTTTAGTAAATGGGCAAGCAAGCAATGAGCCAATAAACATAACAATCTCCATCTTTGGCTCATTGTAATTCAATTAGACAATGTAAAAGAGGGTTAATCATCATCATTCTTTGTGATGTCTACCTCACACGAGTTTAGTATGACTTTACAATAATCAACACGAGTAGATTATAATACCCAAGCAAACACTTAAGTAAGTTGGGTTTTAATGTTAGACTCATACAAGCACACAACAAGCATTTGTCCAATAATTTTGGACTTACAAGCAAGCAGAACTGATGGCCCGCAAGCTGCGGGTAATCACCAGGGGACAGGCTGCTAGTCACCAATATCAAAATTTAGAATTTTTAGAAAAGTTTTGAACTTTGATAAGGGTAGACACTTAGTACCCATATCAACATGATTGTATTCGGATGCCACTTTTTCAAGACAAATTAATCCTTTTGAAATAATATCTCTTATAAAATGAAACCTAACATCAATGTATTTGGTTTTGTCATGAAGAACTGGATTCTTAGAAGTTGAATACCAGTTGAGAGTAAGAAAATACAACAACCTTTTGTTTTAGAAAACCGATTTAGAAATAAGACCTTTTAGCCATAAGGCTTCTTTTAAAAGATCGATTTTACAACCCATATTCGATTCTCATTGTAGACAGAGCCACAATATGTCAGAATTTCCAACAATATCAAAGAGCCACCAGAGTGAAAACATAAGAGGTTCTTGATTTTCATTGTCTTTATCATTGGCATAGTTTGAATTAACATAACCTTTTCAAAATTACACCACTTCACACTTAGAACATTTCAAGCAATAATCAGTTGAATGTCTCGGATATCTCAATAACCACTTCAAAGCATTCCAATGCACCATTCCAGGATTAGACATAAATCTACTTGAAGCGATAAACAACATATGCAATATCAGGCCTAGTACTAACCATTAAGTACATACGTGAGATCAATGGCATTAACATAAGGAATGTTTTGCATAGAAAGTATTTGAGGCTCGATTTTAGGAGATCGATCCTACTTAACATAAAATGAGAAGCAAAGTGGGACATTAACGATTTTCTTTGCACTCATAGAATTTTTTGTAAAACCTTTTCAATATATGAAGATTAATGAAGATAAATCACATAGTTATTTCTATCCCTATCAATATTCATACCAAGAATCTTCTTAGCATCACCTAAGAATTTCATGTCAAATTTAGCAAGCAATTTCTCACATAGTCAGCCGATCTTAATGCATGGACTAGTCAAAAGCATATCATTAACATATATCAATGAGAAAAACAGGAGACTTAGCATCAAGTTTAAAATATAAGCAATGATCATATGGACTTTTCTGAGAATTTTAAATCAAGCATGCATTGGTCAAATTTCTTATTCCATTGTCAGGTGATTGTTTTAAACCATACAAAGACTTTTTTCAACAAACATACATGGTTATGTTTGGATTTATCTTCAAAACCCTCAGGTTGTTTCATGAATATCTTTTCTTCCAAATCACCATGTAAAAAGAAGTTTTAACATCAAGTTGCTTTAGTTCGAGTTAAACCGAGCTACTAAAACTAGCATAATTCTCACGATCACAAACTTCAAAACAGAGCAAATATCTCGGTGTAATCAATTCCTTATTTTACGAGTAAAACCTTTGACTACTAGTCTAGCCTTGTATCTAATACCCTTGATTCTTGTTTAACCTTAAACAATCATTTACTATCTACAATAGAATAGTTACAGGTTTAGGAACAAGTTCCCGGGTATTATTAATATGCAAAAAGAGGTCATTTCATCTTGCATAGCGGTCATCCATTTCACTGAGTTAATAGATTTCATAGCTTCGAGGAGTAGGTTTTAGGCTCGGAATTCTCAATATTCAAATACAAAGAACACGTAAGAAGTTAAGTGAAAATCAACAAACTTATTAGGAAGTCTAATGTTTCTTCTACTTTTATCTCTAGTTAACACATAGTCATTCAAGTTATCATTATCAACATGCTCATTATTTTGTTCATTGTCAACTAGAGGAAATCATCATGCACATTGTCATGCATGCCAACATTATCATTCTCGATATCATTGTGCACATCATTACCATTCAGGATCATGCTCGGCATCAATCATATCGAATTATCATTCCGCGAACTAGAAGGAATATTAGAAAGCTCCACCTTATTAGGAACATTGGGGTTTTGAGTTTCAAAAACATTTTTAGAAACATCAAGGCAAGGAACTCATGTTCATTAGAAACAACATCCCTACTAATGATCACTTTGAAACCATTTTCAAATTTAGACCAAAGTCTGTGCCGACTTTAACCCCATCGGTATCCAAAAAAAACACATTTTAAAGACCTTGGATCAAGTTTGTCAACCTTTTGATGGACAAAGGTGAACAACGAGAAATTTTTAAATTTGAAAAGTCCCGGGTTTCTTAGACCAAACAAGTTAGGACATTTTCCTTTCAAAGGTACGAGGAAGGTGATCTATTTATCATACAAGCAAGCTGTATGAACAACTTCTCCCGAACTTTTTGGAAAGATCGGATGTACTCAACATACTTCTCCCCTTTCCAAAAAAGAGTTATGTTCATCCTCTCAACAACACCATTTTGCTAAGGGGTGTAAGGCACGATTTATGCCTTACAATGCGGATTCAACACATAGTTGATCAATGAGTTGGTTCTGAGAATTCCAACCCATTATTAGTTCTAAAATACTTAATCCTTTTCAGTTTGATTTTCTATCAAGGTTTTCCAATTTTGAAGTTTTTCAAAAACATCGGACTTGTTTTTCAAAAGAAACACAAACACTTTTCTTGAAAAAATCATCAATCACGGATAGAAAATATATGTTCCCACCATAGGTAGGAACACTAGCAGGACCCCAAACATCAACCTATAAGTATTCAAGAATATAATTGCAAGAAGTTTGTTTGGGGTAAGTGGGAAGTAGGGAAGCTTAATCTTTTCCATACACACAAGAGTCACAAAAAGGCATACAAGTAAGTTTATCATTACCAAAACAACCTTCTTTATGCATAAGTTCAAGACCATTAGAACTAATATGACCAAGTCTTTTATGCCAAAGTTTGTCATTCACAGAGTTCAAGTTAGTCCCGCGAGTTCACATTGTTCACATAATTTTGCATCAAGGAACATAATCAACATATCAAACATACATGTTTCTCTTTCTTCAAACTTTAACAATAACAAGGGAACTTTTCATGATTTTCATCAAACCCTTTCCCCATCTTCCCTTATAACCATCATACTCAAGCATAACACATGATACCAAGTTATTAGACAAGTCGGAGACATGTATTACATCATTCAAAGTCAAAACATAACCCGAGTATCAAGTTTCAAGCACACAAGTACCAACACGATAACTTGAAACTTTTTATCATTAGCCATGGAAAGCCCGGTCCATTTTGCGGGGAGCATAAGAGGCAAACAAATGTTTAAAGGTGTCATGTGATATGTGCAAGCGAGTCAATTAGCCGATCATTCCCACGAGAAAGCATTTGATGGCACAACATTCGAGAATCATGCAACTCATGCACCATAACACACATCACCCCCGTATGATCATTGCCGGTAGTCAAGTTCACAGAGTTATTGGTTTGTTTTTGTTGTTTTGGTTATTGTTTTGATTGTTGTTACGGTTATTCTGGTTTAGTACACTCTTTGATGTAGTGACCATGTTCACCTGATTATAACATTTTCTATTGTTCTTAGGTCTAGAACTAGACCTCCTCTCGCTTTTGCCTCTCTTTCTTCCAAATTTGTTGTTGTTATTATTCCCATTTTTCTTATTCGATTTCTACCCCTAACATGCATCACTTTCACGACCCTGTTCATTCCCTTAGATATTTGAAGATCAATTTCCTTACTCTTAAGACCATTAATCACGATATCTAAAGTTATAGAATCTCTACCATACTTAATGGCGGACTTAACATCGGCATAGGAATCAAGAATGGTATTCAACAACACAATATGAGTATGATCATCAATGTTCTTATCACGGTGAGTTTAATATCTTGTATCAATTTTGTGAAAACATCGATTTCTCATCCATATCCCTAGTGAGATCAAGTTTAAATCTAAAAACTTTTAGGTAGAAAGAGTTTTTGAATAAATTTGAATATATATAAAAATGAAAAAGAGTTGTCACGATCACAGGTGATCGAGGTAAGAAAGCACGGAAACAAAGTCATAAATGATAACGAAATGGCCACAAGCCGACCGGATGGCTGAATGGTTGGGGCCTCGTTAAAACTTTCAAGATAAAACCCACCCTTGTGGGAAAAATCTTAGAAGGAAAAAGAGTACCCCCGTAAAAAAGCGTCCAAAATGGGAAAAGAAACCTGAAGCCGGGACGCACTAGTTAACAAACCTATAGTTAGACTGACCAACATAATCCTGAGTAAGAGACGAAACAATGTCCACTGGAGGCGCTCCCCAGTACGTTGCAGCGTGCGACGTCTTGCTAAGTATATCCGCCACCCGATTGCCTTAAAGAAAAATATGAGAGGCCACCAAATCCATTTGGGAAAGAAGGTGCAGAGTGTAACGCCACATCTTAAGATGGCGCCAAAGGCACCCTGAGGATCTCTTCGCAGCAACTCGACCACATAAACTGAATCCGAGCTCGGCCAGGCCGAGTCAGCCATTCGCAAAAAGCGTAATGAATAGCCCTCATGGCCGCCAACAACTCTGTCTCAAAATCAAATTCGAACCACATTGTCCCATAAAAGCACACCGCGAAAAAGCCTCTGCGAGTTTCAAAAACCCCCAGAAGCTGTAGAGACGCCCAGCGCCCCGAAGCACTGCCATCCGTGTTGACTTTGATCGGCCCGGAAACAAAGGTTTTGCCAAGTAACTGCACAATCTTGAACTATCTTGGGCCTTGACAACACAAAGTCTGCGGAGAATAAAAAGGTCGTGTTGATCATTATGCATGCAACCCTCTGAAGGAAGCAGGACTCGAGTAGAACACGAAGGCGTAGGATGGCAGCCTCCATAGTCGATTCTTGTCATTGAAGGTCAAGTCATTCGACCGCGGATGAGCCAAATCTTGGATAACACCGCAACTCGCCATAAGAAAGCTACTGCTCACCTGAAATGGAAACTCGTTAAGCGCACCGAGGAATTAATTAAAGCTATGAGCCATAAAATAGCGGATATCAAAAGAGTCAAAAATCGCGAGAGGGTACGAAAAAACCTGAGAGATGAACAAATGGTCCCGCGATTTGATATCGCTTGCAAACCCATAAGGGGGCTATGAAGGAACATGAGGCTTGAGAACATCTAATACCCGATCTATTATGGATGGCTCTCCGTACCACAATCGAACGTCATTCCGTAATGTGGAGTGACCAAATCCAGGAACCCCATTGAACCACCGGGGAGTGAGGCGCGAGTAGGAGTAAACTGACTTCGAAATGATAATCCCATCCTCAA